>ML814841.1:256970-282080 GCA_009831015.1 Picea engelmannii | reverse complement strand
TCAGCCTTGAAAGAGGCTGCGTTATCAGTGACAATCTTTCTTGGGCAGCCGAATCTTGTGATGAGGTCTTCCATGAATCCAATAATTACCTTGTGAGAAGCACTCCTGGTGGGGATGGATTCGATCCACTTAGTAAAGAAATCCGTGGCAGTCAGGATCCATCTGTGCTGCCCACTGGAAGCAGGGTGGATTTCTCCAATAAAATCTAGGCCCCATTGCTGGAAAGGTCCCGAAACAACTACAGGCTTTAAAGGCAGAGACTTGAGCTATTTCTTTCCTGAAAATCTTTGGCATGGGATACAGGCTCTAACTCTTCTACAGATGTTAGTGAACAAGGTGGGCTAGTAGTACCCAGCTTTGAGGATTTTGTGAGCCGTGGTCTTCCAGAAATGGTTCCCTCGGCATAGGTCGTTTTGAAATTCAACCATGATCCTGTCGGCCTCTTGTGGACCCATGCATTTTAAAAGCACCCCCAGGGGGTCTTTCCAGTATAAAATTTGATCAACAAGGCAATATCTGACTGCCTTGAGCTTCATGGCTCTTTCTTTATCTCTTTGCAGGCCATCTGGAGGCCGCAACTCCTGCAGAAAATATATGACATCCTTATACCAAGGACATCGAGCCAACAGGGGTTTTGTTTGAGGGTCTACATCGGACAATTGATTCTGATGATTCTCCGAACATGCATTGATGAAATTTACCCCCAAGGCTTTGCAATTTGCTTCAGCCAACTGCTTGGCTAAGCCTTGACCTTTGATCAATTTGGTAGGCCTTATCTCCAAGTCAAACTCCAGGATCTTGGCTATCCACTTGCTCCTCCTCCCGTCTATGGCGGGTTGTACAAGGATGTCCTTCACAGAGGTTGAAGGAACGAATGCGGTCACTTTTGAATGAAAGACATAAACTTTGAAATCTTTGAGAGCTTTCACCAAGGTGTAGGCTTGCTTCTCCATGATTTCATACCTGACTTCTGCATCTCTCAGTGCCTTGCTGAAGAAGGCAATGGGTTGCTCTCTCCCTTCCTCATTTTTCTGCAACAAGACTTCTGCTACTGTATCAAAAGAAGCAAAAGAGAAAATTAGGAAATCCTTGGAATAGTCAGGACTGATCAGCGCAGGTGCCTCAGTCAATGCCCTTTTTATTTGGAAAAAATATTCCCTGGGTTCAGTGGTCCATTTCACTTCATTTCCCTTCCTGAGCATGGCTATGATGTCTTTCACCAGCTCAGCAAAATTCGAAATTAATCCCCTCAGAAAATTAATCTTCCCCAAAAAGGCCTGAACTTCCTTCTTAGATCTGGGAAGTGACAGGGTCTGAATTGCCTCTATCTTGCTAGGATCAATCCTTAATCCCTTTGCTGATACTATATGGCCTAACAGCTTCCCCTCATTCATAGAAAACAAAGATTTCTTGGGATTTAGGGAAAGGCCAAACCTCCGACACTTCGAAAAAACTTTTCTCAGGTGACAGCAGTGCTCTTTGTCAGACCTGGAGAAGACTGTTATGTCATCTAGATAGATCACCACAAACTTATCTTTCTCCCCGATGAAGGCTATGTCCATGGCTCGCTGAAATGTGGCTCCTACATTCATCAACCCAAAAGGCATTTGGGCATACATGAATGTGCCCCAAGGGGTGGTGAAGGTTGTTTTTTCTCTATCTTCAGGCATGACCGATATCTGATTATAGCCAGAAAATCCTTCGATCATGGAAATCCTAGATGCACCGATTACCCTCTGCAATATGTGTTCCATGTTGGGTAGGGGATAATTATCTTTCTTTGAGCTCCTGTTCAGGTTCCTGAAGTCGACACAAAGCCTGATTTCTCCACTTTTTTTTCTTACCGGAACCAAATTGACCACCCATTCAGAATATCTCAAGGGGACGATGATCTGGGCCTCTAACAACTTCTTCACTTCTTTCTCCATGACAGGAAGCAACATGGGATTTATCTATCTTAGCTTCTGCCTAAATGGCTTAGCCTCTTCCTTCAGTGGGATCTTGTGTTCAATGACGGATGTGGCATATGTCTTGAGGTCTTCATAGGTCCATGCAAACACATCAACAAACTCTCTCAGCAACTCAGTATATTCAACCCTCTGTTCTCTAGTCAAAATCCTTGACAACTTGACAAACTTAGGCTCCTCCGGTGTGCCAATGTTGCACTCGGCTGTGTCAGCATCTTCATCTGAAATTCTTCCCTTTACTACCACATCATTCCCATCGAACAATCTTTCTAACGGAACTAGTCCCCTCGGAATGTGATTGCTAGGTAGTTGAATAATCTAGTGGTTAGCAATTTTATTTAAAAACACCTTCGGGTGAGGGTCACCTTCTAGGTCAGGATCCTGATCAATGTGCAATGCAGAAAATTCATCAACAGATTGTAGAAATTTTTCGATTTCTAAATCATCTTCGAATACCTTCCAATGCTTGACATTGTCTGGTACAGAGGGCCTATATTTTATTTCAACATCAGACTTGACCATAGGCGGCAGAGGAACCTTGAACATACTAGCTAAGACAGCCAAAGAATCGGCTGAAGTATTTTCCCCCCTCGGAATGAAAGAAATGTTAAAAGCCAAGAAGAAACTATCCATCAAGTCCCATACCTCATTTATGTAATTTCTGAGCTGGGGGTTATTAGCACGATAGGCATTCCTGACTTGCTGGATAATCAACTCAGCATCTCCAAATATGGCTATCTCTTAAATTCCCATTTCCTTTGCGGCCCTCATACCCAGAACAAGAGCTTCATACTCTGCCACATTGTTGGTGGTTTCAAATTCCAGTTTGTATGATAGGGATATGGTCTCTTGAGAAGGGGACATGAAAAATACTCCGGTGCCAGTGCCTTTGCTAGAAGAAGCTCCGTCGAAAAACATCTTCCAGACAGAGGTGGTTGGAGGGGGAATCAGATAATCAGGACTGGGCTGCTTTTTGACTTGGAAAGGGTCTTCAGGAGTATCAGTGAACTGCAATAAACTAGACCCAAAATCGGTGTCAAGTGCAAAGATGGGGTGATTGGTGGGGTTTTCTTCATCACTAACAATGTAGGCCAACTGAGCTTCCCTATATAACCTCCTTTGTTCCCCTCTGAAGACTGGAATGGTGGCATACGAGAGATCCATCTGTAATGTTCCTCCCAAATTTTTAATCCAATATCTTGACAACAACATGCCAAACTTAGGGGGGACATCAGCTACCACAATATCCATGACCACACTCTTCATGGGCAGTTGAAACAAGGAAACCACCAGGTCTTTGATGACTCCCAGACACTGCACTCTCATTGAATCAAAGGAGTACAAGTCATGATAAGTTTTCATCACCTCCAATCCCAATTCTTCCATTACTATTTTGGGCATAAGGTTATGGGAAGCCCCTGAATCCATGAGGTAGTTATGCATCACTTTATCATGTATGTTCAGGGATGTGTAGAAAGGGGGGGATGAGTCATCTCTATCTTCTACCATGGGGCCTAGGAAAACTACTGGCTTTTCATCTTGGATATTTATGGAGTCTGTGGGAAGGCATGAGACCTCAGACTGTAAAATCTCAGAGAATCATTTCTTCAACCCTTCATGTTTGATCAATTCGGTTAGGGGGACAGGGATTCTGATCTTTTGAATCTCATGCTCGAAATTAAAAGAAGATGTAAGCTTTGGAATTTATCTTTTTTTGGGAACATGACTCTGGACTATGGGAGAGAGGGGTTGGGGTTTCTTACCTCCTTGATTGTCTGCTACTTCATTAGCAGGTTTTTCTGTTCTAGTGAACTGCTCAGGAACATCAGGTGCCACTGTCTTTTTCTTGGACCTCAGGTCATACCTGCCTCGGCTGCCAGTAGCTTTGTCTCCCTTGATCAGTTCATTTAGCTGGATGTCCATGAGAGACTCCTCATATGTTGATTGAGTGAGATGAGGAAAATGAGGAGTGTCTCCAAAGAAATGGATTTTAGGATCAAGCTCATATGTTTTCCCTTCTTCCTCTTCGGCCACAAAATTGTTTTGAAAAGGAGCCTGAATTTTCTGGTCTTCTCTATCTCTTCCCCTCTCTCTTTGCATAGTCGGGGAAGTAATATTGTTTGGCCTCCTGAAACCTCCTTTGTTTTCGGTGTTTTGAGGGCCCGTGTATGCTTGCCTCCCCTCCACCTTCATTCTCTCCATCTCTGCAGACAGAGACTTCACTATCTTGGTCAGTTCATCCACTTGAGGGTGGGGCACTGATTGACTACAAGTTGAGGTTTTCGATCTTCCCTTCCTTCTGTCTGAGTTAGCCTTGTTCCTCAGTCTATCAGCTACTAACACATTGGATTCCACTTCTATGGCTGCATCTTGCATTTGATCTAAGGAGGTGGCTCTTCTTTCTCTCAATAAAAGATAGAAATCAGGGCCAAACGCACTAGCATAGGAAATCTTGGTCGAGGCTTCTGAGGGTTTTATTTCAGTAGGAATTTTATTATACATATTATTGAATCTCTTGGAGAAGTCGGAGACAGACTCTCCTTCCATCTTCTTCAAAGACCTGAACTCTGTCATGTAATACATGAAATCCTTCCTATCTCCCCACTGCCTCAGGAAAGCACTATCCAGAGCTTCAATTCTAGCAATAGATCCTAGGGCCAATCCTCTAAACCACTTTCTCACCTCACCATCTAGGCTCTAGATGAAGACTCTCATCCAGACATCTTCATTTTCAATGTTCAGGTTGTCTTCATAACTGTAGAAAGAAGCCAAGTGCTCTTCCGCAGTTATATCTCCTTCTCCAGTGAACTTGGGCATATACTTCAAGTAATCTCTAGCAGGGAGAGGATTCATAGGATGGGGTAAGATTAAGGGAGCGTATCTGGCAGTGACTATGGCATCCATTCTATTTAGAGGGGGATTAGCACCAGCCATAGGAATATTAGGTGGAGGAGAATTTGGAGGAGAAGGAGTTCGCGAGGGGGCTACTGGGAATGAGTCTTGAAGTGGAACGGGAAACAAAAGGGGATTTAAGGAGAAGGCTAACGGTCTCAGGTCAGCAGATGCTCCTCTTTGTGTAGGAGTGGGGAAATCTTCAGCGGTCCTGGGTCTATGCCAAAGTACAGCTTCAGAGGAAAGGGGAGTGACAAATATTTCTCCCTCCAATCCCAAACCAGGAGGGGAAAACTCAGCAGGAACACTCCCGAAATTCAGGAAACGGGAAACCTCAGAAATAGGTCTATTAAGAAATTGAGGAGGAGAAAATGGAGTTCCTACAGAAGGAGATGGCCGATTACCTGGTTGGGCGGTGTAAGTTTCTCCTTCAGAGGCCTTTCCTTTTCTAAGAACCACCTCCGGATCAGTTTCAAGTGCAGCTAGAGGCAGCTGTGGATGAGACCACGTATGTCTACCTCTGAAAGCCACAATTAACATGGCAGGTTTGCCACAGTGGATTCATCACAATGGAGTCGCCAAGTGCACATCAACAATCTTCGAAGGCTCCAATTCCTTATGCACCTTCAGAAATAGAAGCTCAATGTCATTCAATCCCCAGGAAAATTTTCAACTTCGTCCCCGACAACGGCGCCAGAGATGTTAGCGTCAGAAGTCACCCCTGGATTGCAGCAGGAGAAGATCCCAATGCCCATTATTTTATGTCATGATTTTTTTATAAAAGGGGTGATCGAATGGAATGCTAACTCAAAACAACATTGTTCTAACTCTGAAACTAGGTCAGGTATGCATGGGCAAGTGAGGTCTTAGTCAAACTTCAGACAGTGAGTCATAGTAAGGGTGATTAGGGGGAAGACTTGTACCAGAGAGATGCAAGGGTCTATTGTAAACATCAGGTTTCTAACAGACTGTAGGAGAAAAGCATCTAAACACAAGATCTTCTTACATTCAAACGCAAAAAACCAGAGAATACAATAATGCAACAATAAATCCTTTATTTTAACATAATTGCAATAATTCGCATGAATCAGTCCTTCACGAACTCTCTCAGCATGAGCTGAAAATTTAGATGGAGTAAGAAAGACTGTCTATTATAAAATAATAAATCTCACATACAGATGTATAACCAAAAAGCTAGAATGTCTGCTGAAACTTTACAGTTGGGAGCTTCGCTCTACCATCAATACCTTCCAAAATATAAAAAACTGAGTACATATACTCAAATGAATTTTCCTAATAGAGGCGTGCTCACCCTCCAAGGCGTAGCGTCTCTTCAGTCATACTCGGACAGAAGTCCTTCGTCATACGTAACCTTACTTTGCATGGCCATTGCAGGGGAGGTAGCTGAAACATTAAAGGCCAAAATGGCGTTTGCAGACTTCCTCTGGTTAGATGAGAACTCGGCATGACCTTTTGGAGAAAATTAGTGTACAGGACCGTCTTGGGCAGACTGCCTGCCGGAACCTCCATGCCTTGCATTCAATAAGTGAGATGAGGTTTCAACTACCTCCATTCACCTTCATTTAATTCTTTAGCGAGGACCAAGATCGAGGTCGGGTTGAACTGGTCTTGGAGGACGCGGTGCTCCCTTCTGTGGCAAAACCCGATGCTTCGGCCCCTTTGCATAACTATTTTCCTATCCCCAAACGACTAGGCGTCAAGACCATGGGCCCATCTCTTGATCATTTTCGGCACTTCGTGCCTCGAGGCTGGGAGGAGGCTGATCCTTGCTCTTTGAAGTCACGATGCATGAAGGGGCGATAGAACCTAATCGCGCATCACGTACCCCTCTTTTGATCGGACGACCCGTAACACTTTCGGCGATACTGTGGGCCCGCCATTAAAATTTCTTTTCATTTTGTGATTCACAAGTTCATCGGTTGAAGACCCTCGGCTCCCTTTTCTAAACTCCCGCTCCCTGAGATGGCGATACGGGCTGGGCTCTTTTCTTGGTCAACGCTCTCTACATGTAACCGTCGACTAGGGCCCAGGTACTAGCGCCTCTCGCTACTCGTGAACTCGCGAGTTGGAGTATTGAACTTTGGCACTCTCCACTCGTGAAGTCCCGAGACGCGATGGTTGACCCCCTCCAGGCACTTTTCATAACTCAGAATCTCGCACAACCAAAGGATACGGTCGGCCCTTCGAACTCACGAACCCTGAGTTCGAGAAATAACACTGCGCTTGAACTGCTCGCGATCAACGGCCCTCGTAACTTTGCGAATGACTCTTAGAGAATTTCGACCGTTGACTTACTTAAAAAACTTTTTGTGCTATACTTGGCGTGACTCGGTAAACTACAATTACCCACTAACCGTTGTTTTTCTCTATCATTGAATCCTTTCCGCTAAAGAACGAAATGCCCTCTCGCTTGATTTTAAGTCCGAAAAGGACTTCTTCTGTGTGCTGCGCTTGGGCACTTCTCGTGCAACCTGCAGACCTGGATATCCCTATGCCGAAGACAAGTAATGTTGCTAACAAAAAGCATTCAAAAGAATTCATTTTGGAGTAGAAATTACTCCTAATCTCTGGTGAAGATACTCAAAGGCTTCCTATGGAAGCGGTTTTGTAAATATATTTGCCACTTGTTATTTTGTGACCACATATTGAACTCTGATGTTCTTCTTTGCAACCTGTTCCCGTAGAAAGTGATACTTGATTGGAATGTGCTTCTTCTTGGAGTGCATCACAATATATTGGAATGGGCTCATCATACTCAACCTGTATATCTGTCAGAGTTTGTTTCATCCAAAGAACCTGTGTACAACATGTTGCTGCTACAGTATACTCTGTCTTGGTTGTAAATAAAGATATTGATGATTGTTTCTTTCTTATCCATGATACTAAACACTCACCCAAGTAGAACGTTGCTCCATTGGTGCTCCATCAGTCATCAATACAACCTACCCAATATGCATCTGTGTGGGAAATAAGTGATAGATCCTTTCCTTCTGGATACCATAATCCAAACTCTTTTGTTCCTTTGAGATATCTAAAAATACTCTTCACTGCTAATACATGTGATTCCTTTGGTGCTTCTTAAAATCGTGCCACCTATCCAACTGTCTGCATTACATATAGTCTGGATGTTGTCACATATAGTAGGCTACCAATCATTGACTTGTATTTCCTCTGATCTGTAGACTTTGAATCATCATATTTTCTCAACTTGCAACTGGTTTTCATGGGAGTGATAACTGGTTTGCAATCTTCCATTCTGAACCTCTTTAGTATTTCTCTGATATACTTAGTTTGAGAAAAAAAAAATACTTGGTTTCTTTGACATATTTGAAGACCCATAAAGAAGGCTAGTTCTCCAAGTAATGACATTTGAAATTCATTCTGCATATCCTTTGCAAATTTCTGGCTTAACCTGTCATTAGTACTTCCAAAAACAATATCATCAATATAAATTTCAATTAATAAAATACTACCTTGAGTTACCTTGATATAGAGGTTGTTTTTTGTGCTTCCTTTCCATAGTTTGTAGGGAGTTTTGTCATTGTTGTTTTTGAGAATTACTTTGTTTTGAATGTGAACTATTGTATGCATTGCATGTGTCCAAAAAATATATGTCAATTTGGAAGCCATTAGCATTGTTCGAGTCATTTCATTCATAATTATCATCCATTATGATAATGTTCCTTTGTCTCTGAACCAATCTATGAATCCATTCTTTTGTCCACTTTCATATATCTATCCAAACCTGCTAAGTATTCTTAAAAATCCATCTCTGTCCATACTGTCCAAGAATCTACTTGTGCAACTGTCCATAATGCTGACCCATTTATCACTATACTATCATGAAGTCTTGATTAATCTATCAAACTGTACTTCTGCTAACTAACTTCTCTGGATCTGTCTTCTCAAACTCTGCAAGATGCTTGAAGGATGTCTCTTTGGTTTGTCACAACTATCACATAGACTCCCCCTGTCTAATATTCATATTACTTGGGAGTCTCTAAGATGGATGGCTCAGAACAATTCTTGCTCTGATGTGTATTCATCGTCATCTTCATTGGTAGATTAATCATCTCTCTGAGCTCTGACTTTTTTCTTTTTGTCTATGGATTCATGTTTCACTACAATACCTAAAAGTACAATCTCTTGAACCTGTTCCTTATTTAATTGTCCTTCTTTTCTTTCATTTATTTTCCAAACCTTTTTATATCTGACATCCTTCTTTTTGTCTATAGATTTTTCTTCATCTCGTTTTATTTCCAATCTTTGGATATCTGGGACCTGGTCTTGTTCACCTATTCTTATTGTTTTCTTATCCATACTTTCTTATATCTGATATCAGTGTTCTCTTTCAGGGAAGTATCGATCATGCTTCTACAATCACGAGCTATGTGTCCATAATTATGACATTTGTAACATTCAATGTTACATTTGGCCACATAGGAATTTCTTGCTTGAACATTTCTTTTATAATCCCTGCAATCTGCAACCTTATGTCCAAAGTTAGTACAATAAAAAAAAATGACCATAAAAGAAATTTTCATACCTGGGACTAAATGATCTTCTTTGTGGTGTAGTCCTTCTGAATTTCTGCCTTGACTGATCATGATCATGATTGAAGCTTCTTTGTGGCTTGAACATGGATGGTCTTCTTGAAGATGTATCTTTATTATTTTTCTTAGATTCTGGTTGGCCATGATTCATTCCTTTGAGTACTTCTGCATAACTCTTTCTACTTTCTTCATTCTTCCTTTGTAGCAACGTAGAGTGCTTCTCTTCATTCTCTACAACTGGTATGGATGTTTCTATCTTCTTCAACGTTCTTGTTGATCTTGATGATTTTGACTCTTAGTGTGAAAACTTCTTCTTCAAGATTCTCAACCTCTTCTTCTTTATTCATTATCTGAGACTTCATGACATCTTCTATTCTCTTTGCTTATTCAAGTTGGATTTTCGATGTAATTATTTCATCTTCCAGTCTTCTCTCTTCTTGACCAAACTCTTCCTCAAGTTGGTTTAAGTCATTGGTTCTTTCCTTGAGACGATCCATCAATATATTTTCTCTCTTTTATGATTCTTCCTTTTGTGTTGCTATGTTGGCTTCTAAACATTTCTTTTGATATTCTAGAGTTTCTTCAATTCTTCTGGCCTCTTCTATTTGAGCTCTTAAATTCTTGATGACCTTCTGATCTTTTTCAAAACCTTGAAAACTTTCCTTTTGCTTCATCAATTATTTCTTGGAGGACTTGTTTTCTTCTCTTTCTTTCATTAGATATTCAATTGCACTGATCAATTTTTCTTTGTAATCAACTTTTGCTTCTTCATACTCTTCTGAATCTGAATCTGTCTGACATTATGAACATATTTATTTTTATTCTATATCTGCATCTTCTTTGGCATTTTATGAATTTGTGATAGGTGAAGAATATATGTCATGTAACTTATCCCAAAGTTCTTTGGCTGATGAACATTTACCAACCTTTTCTCTTACCGGATTAGGTAATCCTTTCTAGATGAAATCCATTGCTATTTTGTTATTCTTCTTCAATTCCTTCTTGGTTGTAGTCTTTGCCCTTTTTGAACTATCAAATCCTGTAACAATTGATAGCCAAATATAATGTCCATGTTCCTGTAAAAATACCTTCATCCTTATGCTCCACATCTCATACTTAAAACCATTATGACCATTAAAAATTGGTACTCTATTCTCAGAATAATCCATGATCCCCTTCCAATGGTTAAATTGTTTCCTGAAGGAACCTTCTTTGATACCAATTATTGGATTACTGAGAGGGGGCGTGAATCAGTAATAGAGCAATTTAATCCTTATTCACCATAAAATGAAAGTGTTATATCAATGTATCATTATCATCCAAATATAGTTGCAGAGTAAATAAACAATGAACAAATGATCAATCACACACATACACAGTACACCGGTGTTTTACATGGAAACCCAAAGCGGGAGAAAACAAAAGAATGATTTTTCTTATATGTATTTAATAATTACATTCATTGGAATCACCAAATTCCTTTGTTTTTGAGCTGCAATTGGAAGGAGGCTACAACCCCTTAGTTTCTTAGGATACAACCTGAAGGAAGCTCCAACTCCCCAATTCTCTAGCTACAACCAGAAGGAGGCTACAACCCCCTATGTTCTCCAGCTACAACCGGAAGGTGGCTACAACCACATTTCCTTGCCCCATCCAACCGCCCTGGCATAGGAGTAGAATGATGGAACCACTTTTAAACTATCACTGTGAGATATACTGATGTAAACCTATACTAATCAACCTACACCAAAAAACATGTACCAATAACATGAACCATACATCAACCTGTACCTCAACCTGTAATCAAACTGTACCAAAACAAGTGTGTCAACCATGCACCAACTTGTAATCAACCTGTACCATAAACAATTTCATCAACCACGCACCAACCTGTACTTCAACCTGTACCATGAACAAGTGCATCAACCATGCACCAAACCTGTACAAATAACCTGCCACAACAACCTGTCCAAACAACCTATCACAACAACCTATCTCATCAATATTATCAACCAAATCAGATCTACTCATCAATATCAATCACCATGACAACTCTCAAGGATGTGCATCAACCAAGCATAACACAACAATTCATAATCATCACCAATATCAATGTGTGCTTCTAATAGTATACCAATACAAGTATGCTACATCATCCATAAACCATGTGTAAAAAATAATACTAATAAGTGCCTCCAACCATGTACTAAGTATGTACCAATCATGTATCAACTACTCATCAACTATGACTCATCAATATGTACCAACATCATCAACTATACACCTCATGTATGTGCCAAATCATCAACTACTTGTCTCAACCATGTACCCAACATATACCTCAACCAAAATCCCTCATAAATTTCATCATCCAAATCTGATTTGTAACTTTGTAATAGACCTGGTGTATATGATCACATACCTGCAAACCTTCCTTAACTTTAACAACAAGAGACTAGCATTTTCATCAAACTTTTCTTTAGTCTCACATGATTAGTTTTGTATTAGTCAACAACCCTAACTTGAAATAATCATAAATATGTTATTCAATGTGTTTTATGCAATTCCTCCAGGTGTCACTACTTGGAACCTCTCAGAAAAAGAGTTATAGAAAAAATGGCATACCTTGTTGAATTCTGGCTTATTCTAGAGAGTGAACTTGTAGAGCGTGCCCCACACATGATATTTGTTGTATGGATCTGAATTTTTTACACAGAATACTAAATATTGTAATCTAACCAACACTTTTGATCTTACTTGATTTGGACCTGCTATGAATAAGTTATGACATTTTTACCCAAAACACATGTTTTAGACTAGTTTCAGGACTAGCCACAAACCATATTTTCCACGGAGTGTATTTTCCACGGAGTGTAACTCCAACACTACAACGACCCACAAGCTGAAATTAGTAGCACAACTACTTGGATATTTTTTCTCATTGGACTATCAATTTCACGGTCTGAATCATTCTAGAAAAATAGTTATTGTGAAAATGGTGAGATGACCTGTAAATAACATACCTTAGAAAGCATCATCAAAATAATTTATCCTTCCTTGAATTTCAGTCTTCTTTACTTCACCTTCTCTCTGAAATTCGGCTTAGATATCCTTTGGTTATGACTCTTCAAGATGTACCATCATCATCAACTATACACTTCATGTATGTGCCAACTCATCAACTACTTGTCTCAACCATGTACCCAACATGTACCTCAACCAAAATCCCTCATCAATTTCATCATCCAAATCTGATTTGTAACTCTGTAATAGAAATGGTGTATATGATCACATACCCACAAACCTTCCTTAACTTCAACAACAAGAGATTGGCATTTTCATCAAACTTTTCTTTAGTCTCACATGACTAGTTTTTGATTAGTCAACAACCCTAACATGAAATAATCATAACTATGTACCTATAATGAATAAAGATATGAAAATAGTACACAATATTGTTCAATGTGTTGTATCCAATTAATCCATGTGTCACTATTTGGAACCTCTCAGAAAAGGAGTTATAGAAAAAATGGCATACCTTGTTGAATTATGGATTCTTCTAGAGAGCGAACGTGTAGAGCGTGCCCCACACAGAATATTTGTTGTATGGATATGAAAAGTTTACACAGAATACTAAATACTATACTCTAACAAAAAAATTTGGTCTTACTTAATTTGGATCTGTTATGAATAAGTTATGACATTTTTACCCAAAACACTTGTTTTAGACTAGTTTTAGGACTGGCCACAAACCTTATTTTCCACGGAGTGTAACTCCAAAACTACAACGAACCACAAGATGAAATTCATACCACGGGTACTTGGATATGTTTTCTCAATGGCCTAGCCATTTCACGATCTGAATCATTATAGAAAAAAAGTTATTGTGAACATGGTGAGATGACCTGTAAATAACATAACTTAGAAAGCATCATCAAAAGAATTTTTCCTCCCTTGAATCTCAGCTTTATTTACTTCACCCTCTCTCTGAAATTTTGTTGATATATCCTTTGGTTACCTCAGTCACCTCTATATTTCCAATATTCTCAAGTGTGATTTAAAATGAGAGAGCCTTTCCTCTTATTTATACTTTCATGTAGCTTCCTCAAAGGGTTACCTTTTAGCCATCTTAACCTACTTTCCTTATTTTAGGGTTAACCAACTTCTAACCACTTGTCCAATTAGTAATTTATCCGTTAAATTTATTTTTTAAATAATTTATTTTGTATTCACTTTGACTTACAGTACACTCATCACTTCACTTTACCTCAAGGGGTTACCTTCTAACCATCTTAAACCACTTTCCTTATTTTAGGGCTAACCCACTTCTAACCACTTGTCAACTTAGTAATTTCTCCATTAACATTATTATTTAAATATTTTCTTTTGTATTAACTTTGAATTATAGTACACTCATCACTTCACTTTATTATTTACCTTCTAAAAATCTATTAAACCACTTTGACTAATTTGACCTTTTGAGGCTTCTAGATGACTCATGAGGGTTCTCCAACTTCACATGGCCATAACTCTCTAACTGTGAGGAGTTGTGTGGCATTCCACATGTTAGCACCATGATTTTCATGGCTAAGGTTAGAGGTTTTTCAATAATTTTGCAAAGTCATGCATGTTAGCACCCAGATTGTTTATATGCCTGGAATCATCTAACATCTCCAAGGGTCAGTTTCAAAAGGAAGGTTTTCATTTATTATTTCCATTTCCATTTGCAACTGCACGCTGCAAAATTTGCTACGCACCATGAAGAGAACTTTACCGCACAAAGGATTATGTCGCGCAGTGGATTTCGTCGCACAATGGATTTCCTTCTTACAGTGGACTTCGTCGCACAATGGATGTTGTCACGCAGTGGATGTTGTCGCGCAGTGGATTCTGTTGTGCAGTGGATTTCCGTCGTGCAGTGGATTTAGTCACACAGTGGATGTTGTCGCACAGTGGATTCTGTCACATAGAGGATGTCGTCGCGCAGTGGATTTTCCTGCGCACAGGCTACAGGTCACACTATGAAAATGATTGGTTTAGTGGTCAACTGCAAGATCAATTTATGACCAACTGGAGAGGAATTTTGAAAATCCCTGAGTGGTTTTTTTCAAGGGCAAAAAAAATAATAAAAACCTCTTTCATATTTTCAAAATGTGTCACGGATTGGGAGATTCAAAGGAATCTTTGAGCCTTATTTCTCAGCTTTCATGATTTCCTGTCTGAGACATGTTTTTGAAACACGTATTACGGACAGATGGAGATGAATTTAAAGAAAATGAGAGAGTTTTTTATTTATAACGATCTTAAATACAAAAACATCTCTCAGTTTATAAAACTAGTTTTTTATCAGTGATATATGATGTCATATTTAACGCCTATTTTGCCAGTTCGCTATGCATTCCACTGTGTTTTTGTTGTAGGTTATTGTTGCATAGAAGACTTGTTGTGAAGGGGCGACAGAGTGTCCAACAGTAAAAACGATGAATTATCAAAACCATAGGGTTGAATTTTGATCATGATTAATGATTGTAAAGAATGTTTCGGGTACAATTATGATTTGGCAGAGTCGGGTTTTCTATTTTTAGTGAATCCGTTGAAGTTATTGTTCTCTTTCAACGAAAACAGATCCATGATTCTAGGAGAGAGTAGTTCGGCCCTAGCAGCCAAGGGTGACATTATATTTCTATATATGGGGATCATTTTCATGTAAAAGGGGTTGGTTGGAAAAATTGGTAGAAGACGACTATTGTATGTAATCTAAGTTTTGACCGGAATTTAATGCAAAGGTCCTGTAACTTGTCGAAACGATTCTAGTTGTAGTAGTTGGATGTATTGTGTTTCGTCTCTTTATGTATGTGTTTCCTATAATATTTTATTCATATATTTTTTGTCTATTTCGGAATGAATTTTTGAACCTGTGGATTTGTTGTATAGTGCCCCTTGTTCATGCCACTTAGACAAAACATTTTCTTCTAAAGCTAACTCTGGATTCTCCTTCAGTGGCGCTCCGAGTTACTTCCTCTATTTTCTCCCACCACACATTATGATTTTACACTGAAGGTTGTTTCTTTCCTAGCCTTATCCTCTCAAGTTCAGTCACTGAGTCATTTGTCCCATCTCTTCCTTAGACTGACCCCATAGCCCAAGTCTTACTTTCTTGCACCAATATAACCAGAACCCATCATATCATAGGTGTTAAACATAGCCATTGTTTTCAAAGTCATATCTTGTGCGGAGACTGCACCATTTCCGAGAGAGCCCTCTCCAGATCCGAAAGGCTAGTTTCGGGTCTCAAAGTTGGTTGAAAAAGTTACCTTCATCGTCTATTTATCAGCCGAACATATTTACAGAGTGCTAACATTTTGGCGTCGTTGTAGGGGATGGAATTGAATGAAACTTTCCTTGGGAAGAATGAAATTTTTTCAGTTCCAAGGTTTAAGAACATCATACACTTAGGCACATCTAGTTGTATTTCTTCTTTGGCGACTCCACACATCAAAAAATCATTTTGAAGGTGATTCCACTAGTAGAATAATCCAGAGCTAAAATTTTCATGGCGACTCCAATCAAGCTTCAAATGTGATTCCAAGACTCCATTGGAGAATGAGACCTGTTGACATAGATATGGAAGAGCGGTATGGAAAAACAAAGTACTTGAGCTTAAGTTTAGTTCAAGAAGCACATTTCTGTTTTATCAATATCTTCTTGTCCTTTCCTGATTTTTTCAAAAGAATATTTCTTCACTTACTGCATTCAAATGAAGCCCATATATCTACCCTTGTATATCCTCCATGGAAAACTGTAGGTATACCTTCTTCTTCTTGTATAACCGATATTCACCAAGCTCCTTCCTCTGAGCCATATGATGTTCATGATCATTCTTGTGATCTTAATGAAACCAAATCTGAGCTTGTACCTTCTATTCTTAACCCTGCACCCTCCAAGATTCAAGAAATATAGAGTCCTCTTAAATTTCCTTCCATCCTTCAACATTATAAGTATCTTCCTAGGTTCGATGGAGAGCTTGATGGATAGTCAGTTGAAAACGATATTCAAGTCTTTGATCATTTCATAGACCTTTTTGAGATCGAACATGATGATGTGTCTATGAAGGCCTTTTCTTAGTCCTTACAAGGAGATGCTAAAGCATGGTTCAGACATTTGCAGCCTCAGTCGATTAGCTCGTGGGATGAATTGAGGGAAGATTTTCGTAGATTTTGGGGTGAAAGAAAGTCATGGAATATACTCCTTTCAGAGTTTTATTCCATGAGAAGAATGAAATATGAAACCATCTCTAATTTTAGTAGGAGGTTTTCTAGTCTTTACTATAAACTTCCTAAAGAAGTCCAACCTCCTGAAGTTGTTATCATACTCCATTATGTAACAACCTTTCAATCAGACTTATCTTTTATTTTGATGGATGGGAAGTTTATATATTTGCAACAAATGTTCAACAATGCTTAGGAATTTGAAGAAAATATTCAAGCATGTGAACATATTCGAAATGAGGAGTTGAATGCTAAAGAACATGACAATGAATATGAACAAAGAACAATTGATTTGAATCTTGAGAAGAGGGTTAATAATTTCATATGCCCTATTGAAGCTTTAATTGTTGATGATTTTGCAAAGGATTATATTCCACTTATTGTAGAAGAAGGTGATAATTTAGCTTCTGATCCATCCCATGACAAGCACGGGGTCAATTGTTTTATGTATTCATTTGTAGACAGTCAAGAAAATGAATTTGCAAGTCAGCTTGTTGAAGAGCAGTTTGATGTCTGAAGATTTTTCTTGTTATATGACATTGCATATGTTGTTGATTTGTCTTTATATGATGATGATTATGATGTTGACTTCCTAGAACAACCAGCTGCATGTTCTCTATCAGAAAATGTTCATTTTCAGCAGTGTAATGAGAGTAATCAGCCTACATATTACAGTTACAAAGAAGAATATGAAGAAAGTATTGAATTAGCTGAATGGAATTCTTTACCTTTATGCTTTTCTTCATTTAAATTGTTGAAAGAAAATTTAAAGATCATCACTGAGGCAAAGGAATGTGTGCTAATGAAAAATCACATTGATTCATGGGAAACAATTGGCAAGAAATTGTAGCAATCTTCTTATGTGTTTAATGACCATGTTGCTTGTTATATGGAAGGTTTTATCAGTTCAAAATTACAGCCATTGATCGAAGATGAATCTGAAAATGAGTGTGTTCAAAAATCCAAAGAAATTGAAAAATGTGCATATGAAAACAGTGAAGAAAATGAAGAAAGTTTTGAATTAGATGAAATAACTTTGCCATTATGTTTTGCATCTTTCGAATTGTTGAAGAAAAATGTTTATAATGTTTCAAATTATAAATCCTACAGGCATGATGTTGAATATGAATAAATTAGTGGACTTGCAAATGAAAATTGTCTTCCATTATGTTTTTCTTCCTTTGAATTGTTGAAAGTAAATCATGAGATAATAGAGGAAGCAGTGAATTCTGATTGCATTCATAGTGACATTGTTTTACATGAGAAAAATTTTATCAGTGAAGAAGACCAACAACCTTCTCATACTTTTAATGACCGTGTTGTTGATTACATGTAAATTTGTTTCAGTTCAGATTTGCAGCCTATGATCAACTACCATCTTGGAAATAAATATGATGGTAAACCAACATTAGTGTTAGATATGGATTGCTTTCCACTAGGGGTTTCATTTCAGCCAACATTGTCTTCTTATTTAGAAGATTGTTATTTCCAGCAGTCTCAACATATTTTTTAGCCTTTTGTGGTAATCAACAGATTGAATTACATGAAAACAAGGATGCAGTGGAAGGGGTGAAACATGAGTGTTTTTTTATGCACGTTCTGGAGGATCCATTTGCAGTTTTGTTGGAGGCGAAAAACAGTCTCAATGTTTTTGATTTTTTGAGATTTGAATTTATAGATGAATTTTTGAATGACTTATTAGTAAACAGGCTTTGGAGAAAGCATGTGCAAATAAAGAAAAAAGTGAATAAAGTGATTGCATGGTTGCATTGGAATTTTGATTTCACTTGATTGACATATTTTTCAGTAGTTAGGGTAGGTAGGAGTGCGAATACGCTCAATACTACGAGCATTTATTTTAGCAATCTGCAGTTTTTAGTTTCTGCTAAGTTTCAGATTTCAGTTTGGAGCATATACAGTTTTGGGTTTTCAACGGATGAAGGTTACAAGTTACAGTTTGAAAGTTGATCTTCGGAGAAGCCCAATGGATTGGCCCTTGGTCTACTATTCTTTTCTACCTCACAGGGAGGATAGCATCCCCATTAGAGCCATTTTTTTAGCACCATGATTTTCATGGCTAAGTGTTGGCCCTTGACCATGTTTTGAGGAACACTTGGTCATATTTGACCATTTTTGGGACTTCGATAGCCTGTCAAAAATGGAGCGCCAGGAGAAGAAGAGATCATGCGATCTTGGTCCACTTTTGGGACCCTTTTAGGGTTTTGGGTTAATGTAATGGGAAAGGGATGTTATCCCGTGGGTTTACCCACACTTAGGCCCACTTTTGTAATGTATAAATAGAAGGATATGTAATGTAAGAAGTAGTATATGTGATTGCTTAGTGCAATTGGTAGTGCATCTATGTGATATTGAAAAATTCCTCTGTGCAAAATGTGTAAGGCTTGCAAGTCTAAGTGTAAGTTACTGTGTAGATGATATAAAAAGATAAGTGTTGTGACGCAAGGATCTAGCAAGCAAGCATAGGAGAAAATCATCGAGCAATGTTGAGTTGTGAAATAAGAGAAGGATGCTATGCAAGTGAAAATTGAAGAAGACAAAGCGAAGATCCAAAAAGCGAAAGAGCAGCTGCTCGCGAAGCAAATTGGGATTGAAGAAGCAGTCAACAGAGCATTTCACTCTGTGACCGACTTGGAACATAAGGCATAAGAACCCATAGAATGCCAAGTGTTCAAGCTTGCTAAAGTTATTCAACAACTTCAACAAATAATCATGGACTTAGAGCTTCAGACCATACCACAGACCCCACAAGAAGTGCGCTACCAGTGAGAAATAACTGCCTGGAGCACCGTAGAAAGGATTAAAAAACTCACTAAGGAATGCAAATAGTTAAGTAGTAGAAGTGCACAGATCTACGAGAACCTAACTGAGAACCCATAATTTCATAAATTGGAGTCGCATCTCCAAGAGGCAAAGTACGACACCGAAAAGATACAGGTGCAGTTGAAGGCCCTGTCACCTGTAGAGAGAATGAAGAGGTTTCTAGAGAAACACACAACCCAACAACAGATTCACATGCGTTAGAGTAAAGTAATGGAAGTCTCTCAACGACTTCAACTAGTGCAAGAAAAGGCATGCCAACTGTTCACTGAAGTTGAAAGCCAAGGAGTAGAACTTTAATAGGTTGTGAATATAGCAGAACAATGCCTAGAAGGGCCGGTGAATGAGTAAATCATCCAGGAGTTCGTCGAGCAAGAGGTAGTAGCAATGTGGTAGGTCAAAGTAGCTCGAGCGAAGCTCGAGGAATTCGAAGAAGAATTGGTCAGACCTGAGTGACTCAGGATGAGTCACAGGTGAGTGTTGGGGGCATGTTGGCCCTTGACCAAGTTTTGAGGAACACTTGGTCATATTTGACCATGTTTGGAACTTCGATAGCCTATCAAAGATGGAGCGCCAGGAGAAGCAGAGATCATGGGATCTCGGTCCACTTTTGGGCCCCTTTTAGGGTTTTGGGTTAATGTAATGGGAAAGGGATATTGGCCCATGGGTTTACCCACACTTAGGCCCACTTTTGTAATGTATAAATAGAAGGATAGGAAATTTAAGAAGTAGTATATGTGATTGCTTAGTGCAATTGGTAGTGAATCTATGTGTTGTTGAACAAGTGCTCTGTGCGAACTGTGTAAGGCTTGCAAGGCTAAGTGCAAGTTACTGTGTGGTTGATATAGAAAGCTAAGTGTTGTAACGCAAGGATCTAGCGAGCTGTGCATATATCTCGTCCTATGAAAAGAAGGGTTTTGGAGGCTTTGTGCTTGTAACATCTTGAAGACAGTAATAAAGAAGAAGATCTTGTGGACGTAGCCCTAGGGGGGGGTGAACCATGTAAATTTGTGTGTTATGCTCTGTAATTTGGTTCAAAGTGTTTATCTTTTCTTATGCTATGTGCTTTGATATATCCACTTATGCTCTGTTATTCTTAGATATATATATGATGGTTAAGATCTGATGTGTGTGAGGATGCTTGGTGATGATATTCTAGATCTGATCTGGGTTATTATGGTTAAGTGTTGAAATACTGTAGATCTGAGTATTCACCACGAAGCTCTGTGTTGTCTGTGAAGTATAATAAGGGTTAAATATTGATGAATGATATATGCTAAGTGTCCTATAAAATATATAATCACAGATATGTGTCCCAGCTAAGGTTGCAGACACTTGAGTCTTGCAACCACCCCTGCCTCTACCTCGGGTGAGACTTCATCTGCTTCGCAGGTGTTTCCGAAAGGGTCGGTAGTTAGGGTTTTGTTGATGTGCTCTTGAGCGTTGAACCCTAGGTTTTCCCCTGTGCCAACACTAAGGTTAGAGGTTTGTCAACAATTTTGCAAAGTCATGCATGTTAGCACCCATATTGTTTTTATGCCTGGCATCATCTAACATCTCTAAGGGTCAGTTTCAAAAGGAAGTTTTCATTTATTATTTCCATTTCCATTTGCAACTACGCGCTGTAAAATTTTATATGTGCCGCACAGAGTGCTTTAATGCGCAAAGGATTTTGTCACGCAGTGGATTTCGTCGCACGGTGGATTTTCGTTGCGCAGTGGATTTCGTCGCACAGTGGATGCTGTAGTGCAAAGGATTATGTCGCGCAGTGGAATATGTCGCACAGTGGATTTTTGTTGCGCAGTGGATTTTTCCCCACAGTGGATGCTGTCGCGCATAGGATGTTTTTGCGTAGTGGATTCTGTCGCGTAGAGGATGTCTCTGCGTAGTGGATTTTCCTGCGCACAGGCTATAGGTCACACTACGAAAATGATTGGTTTAGTGGTCAAATTCAAGATCAATTTATGACCAACGGGAGAGGAATTTTGAAAATCCTCGAGAGGTGTTTGTCGAAGACAAACCAATTAATAAAAACCTCTCTCAGATTTTAAAAATGTGTCACGGATTGGGAGATTCGAAGGAATCTTTGAGCCCTATTTTTCAGCTTTCATGATTTCCTGTCCGAGACATGTTTTTGCAACATGTATTTCGGACAGATGTATTTGAATTTAAAGAAACTGAGACAGTTTTTTCTTTATAATGATCTTAAATACAAAAAACTCTCTCAGTTTCTAAAAATAGGATTTTATTAGTGAGATACGATGTCATCTTTAACTCCTATTTTGCTATTTTGTTGCACATTCTATTGCATTCTTGTTGTAGGTTACTATCGCATAACAGACTTGTTGTGTAGGGGCGACAGAGTGTCCAGCAGTGAAAATGATGACTTATCACAACCATAGGGTCAAATTTGGATCATGATCAATAATTGTAAAGAATATTTTCAGTACGATTATGATTTGGCAGAGTCGAGTTTTCTATTTTTAGTGAATCCGTTGAAGTTATTGTTCTCTTTCAAAGAAAACAGATCCATGATTCTAAGAGAGATTGGTTCAACCCTAGTAGCCAAGGGTGAAATTAGATTTCTATATATGGGGATCATTTTCATGTAAAAGGGGTTGGCTGGAAAAATTGGTAGACGACAACTATTGTATGTAATCTAAGTTTTGATCGGAATTTAATGCAAGGGTCCTCTAACTTGACGAAAAGATTCTAGTTGTAGCAGTTGGATGTATTGTGTTTCCTCTCTTTACGTATGTGCTTCCTGTCATCTTTTATTCATATCTTTTCTGTCTATTTCGGAATGAATTTTCGAACCTGCGGATTCATTGTAAAACACCCCTTGTTCACACCACTTAGACAAAACATTTTCTTCTAAAGCTAACTTTGAATTCGCCCGCAGCGATGCTTCAAGTTACTTCCTATATTTTCTCCCACCACACATTACGGTCTTACACTGAAGGTTGTTTCTCACCTAGCCTTATCCTCTCGAGTTCAGTCACTAAGTCATTTGTCCTGTCTCTTCCTCAGACCGACCCTATAGCCCAAGTCTTACTTTCTTGCACCAATATAACCATAACCCATCATATCATAGGTGTTAAATCTAGCCATTGTTTTCAAAGTCATATCCAAAGTGGAGACCGTGCCATTTATGAGAGAGCACTCTCTAGATGCGAAAGGCTAGTTTCGAGTCTCAAAGTTGGTTGAAAAAGTTACCTTCATTGTTTGTTTATCAGTCAAACAGATTTACAGAGTGCTAACACCACATACCAATGGAAATGGAATGACATGTACTATCCATATAGAATATTATTACCTGCAAATATATCAAAACACATACCATTATCCATAAAACAAACTTGGGTCCATTACCCAAACCTGGGTTCTCCAACTTCGCATGGCCATAACTCTCTAACCATGAGGAGTTATGTGACATTCCACATACCACTGGAAATGGCATGACATGTACTACTCATATAAAATAGTCTTACCTTAAAATATATTAAAACTCATACCATTATACATCAAACAAACTTGGGTCCATTACCCAAACCTTTGTGGTACCGGAATTCGCTACTGAACTTTCTCCAATGGTTGTTATCAATCACTAAGGGTTGGCATCAATCTACAATATCACTCTCCAATGGTTGACATCAATGACAACCAACGATCCATACCAACTTTCCATCAACCTAAGCCAACTATATGACAGTGTTTTCTTCCATGCATGCAAAATATTCGACTTGCATGTTATGGATCTACTGTCGCATGTTATAGATCAATATTCTACTTGTCTTTCTTTGTATTACAGGCTAGATCTATCTCTGTGAAGATCTAACTGTAGAATTTTTTTATCTTTGTTTCAGTATTTCATTATATTGTCATTTGTTGTTGATTAATAAATACAATGAGTTTGATTATGGATCCAAAATACTATGCATTATTTGCATGAGATTATAAAACCAATCAAACACATCCAAGAACCTCATAAACTCAGTCAGAAATCCCCAGTGTATTAGATCTGCAACAAAAATCCAAAAATTAGTAGTTAATATCCAGATCCAAGGATCTGGGATATTACAATGGTATCAGAGTTGGTTTTCCTATCGGCCTAAGGGGAAAATCAGTGAGGATTTGTTTGAGATTGTTTCCACTAAATTTCAGTGGTGATAACTTGCACTTATACCTTCAAATGTAGTAGTAGAGAGAAAAATTTCAAATCAGATATGGAGGACAACGTGAGAAATATTTGTAATATTCTTGCACATGGGCAACAACAGTTGATGCAGGCTATGGCAAGCCATAAAAACAATGTAGTGATCGATGGATCTGTTGGTTCAAAGAGGAAACAAACAAGACATAAAGGACATGATGACTAGTTTGCAGATTGTTTGAGGAAGTATTAGGAGCTTAGTGAGACATTTCCTACAAACATGTCATTCAAGGATTTTTGCACCATCAAACATCCTGATTGGTATGAATCCCAAGTATCAGTGGAAAAGAAGATGAAGGTGACAAGGAAAAAGGTTGATGGTGCATATGATGATGTGTCTGAATCAACTAATGTTGAGGATTCCACATCATACCTTAGTAGTGATTCTCATGATGATGAGGGTGTGCTAGCAACTAATTATGATGAGGATTCAATGCCTTATCCTATATATGATACTTATGGTGATGCAAGCATGATTGTACATAAATATGATGAAGAGTAGGTATTTGAAAAAATCTCATGCTATATTGATCTTTCTTCTGAGGAGCCATGCGTGGAGGATGACAAAGAAGGGGTTGATTTGGTGGATGAAAAAAAATCATAAATTTTGTATGAGGATGATAGTCCACATGAGTCCCATTATTTCATGGTATCATCTAGTAAGTCAATTGGTGTTGATGAGGAAATTTTCTACCAGCTAAGTTTGGCACGCTCGTCATCATTGATAGCAGCAGACACTCCATCATTTTTGGCAGTTGTGACATCCAAGGGCATGAGTAGAACTCATAATATGAGGGAGAAGCATCTTATGATGAGTTTGGACGAGGAGCATTCTGAGTTGCAAGTACTCGAGGAGAGTTTGGATTGCACTCTGATTTGGCATTGTAGGGGTTAGGAGCCCTTTCTTTTGGAGAGCTCATTAGACGGTCAGATTTTAGCTATGAAGGAGATGGTTGAGCACCTTCCTTGTGGACCAACCCATGTGGAAGCATATGCATCCAAGGATTGGGTAGATAGGTACATGATGGACATGGAAACACTCTAGGGTACATGTTTAGTCATCATCAATAGAGTGTTGGATTTAGTAGCACATACAAGGCATTGGATGGTACATGAGGACATAGGAGTATGTCACAACCTATGAGATTACATATTGGCACATAGTGGTGCACATTAGAGTTTTGGAGCATTTCCTCTAGGGAGACCTCTTGATAGAGTCATTGAGTATACCATTGGGTTGAGGTTACCCAGGGTCGGTGAGTGGATGGGTGATCCTTAGTGAGCAGTGTATCCCTCGATGATTTGTTTTCATTTGGGATATCATCAAGCTTAGGTCAGGGGGTAGGGTACTCATAGGT
>ML814841.1:222099-235228 GCA_009831015.1 Picea engelmannii | reverse complement strand
CTCATCTCATAATGTTGCCATGTTGTGATTATATAAAAACAACTTTGTATAATTGAAATTGCATTTCAACTTAAGTAAATAAAGGGTCACCATTATGCCTTGGGACAAATCATTTCATGTGTAGTTTGTACAACTCAATTAGGCATAAAACATATTGAAAAGCTAACACAAAGACCAAGTAAGACCATGTAATCTTTTCTCTGCTATGAAATCAAAAAACATCATGTTAAAAGGAAATCCTTTGAAATCCATTCAATGTATGATAAAAGATAACAAGCATCTTTTATTTTCCATCGCTCAATTTATTATACTTTTGTCACATAATTGATACTTGATCCTATACCAATGTATATTCATCTTCTCCAAATTTATTAATTATAGAGAGGGATTAAAAAAAATGAGATGCAAATCTTCCAAGCGCATAAAATTAGGAGTCAAGATCGATCTACGCTAGTGTACATGCATATATGTTTGGTATTATTTTTTTTTTGAATTACAAATAATATATATATATATATATATGGAAGGAGGTTGAGCGCTTCGGGGGTCTGTGGATAGGGTTTCCTCAGCCGCAAACCCCTCTTCTCCTTGTCGTTCCCTTTCTTTCCATAGCCGATAGTTTCTTCCTTCCCATTGAAGTGGAGATTTTTCGTCCTTGGCTCTTGATCCCTGATGGGATCATGCCAATTTGATGGAGCGATGGTTTTTGTCATTCGTCGGGAGGGGTGTGGATTCTTCCTGGATTCCGTTTTGTTTCCAGTATATCGGGAGAGTTGGGGTGTTTGTTGTGCGCATCGCTAGTTTGTGGGGCTGCTCGGATCTAGTCTTCGGTGTTCAAATTCTCTTCCTTGATGGTTTCGGGTCTTCATGGCCTCCTTTCACCGCCGATTTTATTTGTAGTGATGTCCCTCCCTTTGTGGGATTCTTTTTACTTCTCTTATGTTTGCCCTCTCAAGATTCAGGATCGTTCAGGGTCTCATGGATACCCTTTTCTTTGTTGCTCTGGATTCAATGATTTTGGTGCCAAGTTTAGGGTTTTGTTTTTTTAATTTGGGGCTCGGGGTTTGTGTTAGGGACCTAACCTCCCTAACCCATCACATAGGTAGAATAATATATCTCCATGTAATAAAGGCCAATATTAATAAGTCCTAGCAATAAGGAAGAATAAGTCAAATGTAAGAAGATCTAATAGACGCTTCCACTTCTAGAAGGATCTTCCTCTAGATTATTCTTTTGGATAGATAGATTTAGTATAAATAGGAGTAGAGGGTATGAGAATTTTTGTCTTGAGAATTATTGTAATAGAGTGTTTCTATGTTGGAGGTTGCCCCCTCGAAGAGGTAAGTGAACATTGTTTCCTATCAATAAAGATATTATTTGGTGCAATAGTTTCATCTATTGTGTTGTTCCATTGTTATTATTTGCAATATTTCTCTTTCATGCTATTATAATAGATCTTGTACCTTACAAGTGGTATCAGAGTACTTTCCTTGGCAGAAAATTGTGGGTTAATTTTTTTCAGGGTAGAGACGTATTCTGACATCTTAAATCTACAAAGATCTGTTGTTCATCACATAAATCCATAGTCGGGGATGCATACACGCAGGAGCTACAAGTGGTACTTAAGCACACATTGTTGGCCACCCTTGTAATCCATGTTGGTACCTCTTCGAGTGGTAGCGCATCAGAAAAAACCCATATACAGATCGACCTAGATATCGTGAAGCCCTCTATAGATAAACTAATTTGCCACCTAACTTCTATAGTGCCACCGAGAACAACACTCAGGAAGATACTCTCTAGTAACTAGGTAGTCGCGTAGTACGACTAAGGGCATGGTCTAGCCTCCTTAGTTGGTGCCCTAAGATATTGGGCCGAGTACTACTATTGGACCCTGGACATATATCAGAGAGCTATAACATAGGGAAAAATATTGTATGTAGAAACCTTGAATACCCTAACCTTTGGGATGGAAAAAGAAACAAAACAGACAAGATCTATTGTCGTGCAACTGTACCTTCTGCATTCTGGTTGCGAAATTCCTACACATTTGTTCCTGTTAAACATTTGGCCATTTCGTCACTACAGTATTATTCAGATTGGAGTATAACTCTGCATGAGTAATAATAATAATAAAAAGTTTGGATTTTTTCGTCACCATTATTTGAGACCTATCCCATTGGATTCCTCTCTTCACCCTAATCGCATTCATACCTATAATTTTTCAACAATTTTTTTTCTTGGACCCGACCCCTTCCTGACACCCCTATTGTGCATCTATTCCATTGACTTCCTCTCTTTGCACTGATCGTAGTGGTACCAATCATCAATAACTCATTTTTGTGCAGTCCCATTTTCACCCCTGTCCCATCCCCATGGCCCACACTCGCAGCCAATATTGGGAACAACGTCTCACCACCTTGGCCAAAGATCATGACCAAACCTGGAGTGATATCTCTTCCATCATGTCCAGTATTGGTAACATAAACTCTCATCTTACTCCGCTCGAATCACTTCCCACAACCATCACTCAATTGACTGCCACCTGTCAGCAATGCCAGGACGCAGTGAACAATTTGACTGCCTTGTTTAAGCCCACCCCAGATCCTTTATCTTCTTCCACACCTTATAACCATGATGCTCTTCAATCCTCCCAGTCCACATTTTTTCCTCCCCACAACTTTCAGCAGGACCTGCGTCCCCCTCGCGTGGAGGTGAAAATATTTGATGGCTCGGATCCCACAGGTTGGGCCACTCAAATGGAACACTATTTCTCCTTGTATGACATCATTGATGAGCTGGCCAAAATAAGGTATGGTGTTCTCCATATAGATATGGAATGTTGGCAATGGTGGAAATGGAAAAAATATGTTCGCCAACGGTATGTGGCTTGGACACAATTTGTTGTAGAACTTTATGAATTCTTTGACACTCACACCCACAATTTAGGTCGTTTGACAAAGTTGAAATAATTTGGCACAATGGAAAACTTTATAACTAACTTTGAGCAATTGGATTTCCGTACAGAGGGCATGTCTGATGCTTTTTTCTGTGAATGTTTTATCAATGGCCTCAAGGACAAGATCCATGCCCATGCACTCATGGATCTGCCTCGGAGTTGGGTGGAAGCAACTAAAAGAGATAAGGAAGCACAACGGGTTGTATATTATCAAACCAGAAAACCCTCATTTATTCCTCACCCTAAACTACTCACTCCCACTCCTCCTTCCACTCCCCTAAAGATCCATAAATTAACAAGGGGAGAAATGGATGAACACCAACTCAAGGGCCTTTGTTATAATTGTGATGGCAAATATTTTCCTGGGCACAAGTGTAAGGAACAAAAGATTTTTATTTCCATCTCTGAGAATGTTGTTGAAGAAGATGTTGAGGCTCCCCTGTGGCCGAGTCACTTGAACCCACTGACATGACTCCACATTATGACCCTCCCGAAGTTGAACTAGTTATTTCCATGAATGCTCCCACTGGATTCTATGCTCCCCAAACCCTCAAGCTAATTGGTTACATTAAGCATAAGAAGGTCATCATCCTTGTTGACAATGGAAGCACCCATAATTTTATTCATCGCCGCATTTCCCAAGAAACTAATTTCTATATATGTGCAATCAATAATTTTCAAATCATGATTGCCAATGGCAGGTCCATGAAATGTGGGGGGCGTTGTGAAAATGTGTGTCTCCAAATTGGTCAGTACCGCATGAAATATCATATGTTTTCTATGGACATGGGTGGTTGTGACATTGTGTTGGGTGCCGAATGGCTCAGGACTCTAGGTCCCATTCTCATGGATTGTAAGGAATTAACCATGCAATTCAACTAGGAGGGCCACCGGTATAAGTTCCAAGGCATCACAGTAGGTCCCCCTTGTTGTCTACATTTTTTATTAACAATACTTAGCCGATAAAGCGTTTCCAGGTTCCCCCCCTCATGTCACAATTGCTTGCACAAAGTCTTGTGTGCTCCTACTGAGTTGCTACTACAGATTCAAAGAAGATGTCATTAAAAAATATTTTAAGTTATGATGAATATTTTATAATAACAATGGTCATTGGTCAATTTTAAAGTTACACAAATTACAGGCTCTCAAATGGACATAAGTGCATTTGGAAAGGATGACATTGTACTCGACAAAATTGTTGAGACTCTTCAATTATCACAAATTTTGGATCCCATTTCTAACTTCTCATATACTATTTTTCATTCACCCATTATTCTCATGCTCATCTCCTTACCTCATCACCATATACCTCACCTTATTATCATTACTTTTATTTAACTAAAAGAGAGTGGATCAATTATCTAAAATTCAAAAACACACCATACTACTTCCGTGCATGACCCACTTTTCAAGAATATATCCCATTCACTTTTCAAATTATAACATTAATTTATACCATGACTTTGGCATTACCGCATGCCATTGAAAAAGCAATAATTATATCATTTTATTATATTTTCCATGTTTCCTTCACTTGTTCTTTCTTTAGCGACCTAACGAGAGAGCTCTTTATATATGTGAATTCCCCGATGGTGAGTCATTGAACCCCTAATAAACTGCTTTTATCCGCGTCTCGAGGTGGGTGCAACGCTTATTGCTGCTCCAGCCAGCTACTTAATGATGAACTCATCCGTTTTCTTGACTCCTTTATTATTTAAATAAAAGGTTGGTATTCACGTTATCTTTAAAATTGGATTTGTTTGGGAGAATGATACATCTTCTTAATTCGCTGAATATTTTTTCTACTATGCCCCATGAGGCAACAATGCCATTTAAAAGGATATGCAGAGCTCGATTATCAGAAGAACCTATGTTGGACAGTACAACATGAAGGGATTTATCGTTTTAAATACAGACAAGGTTTCGTAATATTAACACACAATGCATTGTATATAGCTCCATTGTAAATATCGTTGGCAATGTCATGACTCAACATGCTCATACCTCAAAGACAGATGAGCAAAATTGAGCACATAGAACTTAATGTGAAGTCTCTGGATCTTTGTAACCTTCTTTGAATGTCTTGAAGTTGAGTTTTCTGAGCATGAGTGAAAAGTGGTTATATTATACAAACATTTAATGTTGTTGACCTAGCATGATATCAAAATATTGGTTATGTCCATAAGATTTCCCTCAATTCAAATAAACGTTGCATAAATAGTCGAGGAGAATTTTGGAAAACTCTTGGATCTTTAGGAGGTCCAGGAATTAACAAAAGAGATAGGACAAGATGGTGTTTCATTGAATTCTATCAAAGGATGTGATACTGTCGACAGAGTTATTTTTGGGAATGGATGGATTTGAAAAGTGATTGGAAAATAATCAAAGTTTCCTTCTAAGGTGGATTCATTTTTCAAGAGTGAGGGAGCAATCTATTGGAAACAAACCTGATTTAAAAAGGAAACTAGTGGACATTATACAACATGTGTGAAAGTTTGAGATGGGAAACCTTGAATACCCTAACCTTTCGGGTGGAAAAAGAAACAAAACAAACAAGATCTATTGTCGTGCAACTGTACCTTCTGCATTTTGGTTGCGAAATTCCTACACATTTGTTCATGTTAAACATTTGCCCATTTCATCATTGCAGTATTATTCAGATCGGAGTATAACTCCACATGAGTAATAATAATAATAATAAAGTTTGGATTTTTCCGGCACCATTATTTGAGACCTATTCCATTGGATTCCTCTCTTCACCCTGTTCGCATTCATACCTATCATTCTTCAACATTTTTTTTCTTGGACCCGACCCCTTCCCGACACTTCTATTGTGCATCTATTACATTGACTTCCTCTCTTTTCACTGATCGTAGTGGTATCAATCACCAGTAACTCATTTTTGTGCATTCCCATTTCCCCCCTATCCCATCCCCATGGTCCACACTCGCAACCAAGATTGAGAACAACGTCTCACCACCTTGGCCAAATATCATGACCAAACCTGGAGTGATATCTCTTCCATGATGTCCAATATTGGTAAAATCAACTCTCATCTTACTTCTCTCGAATCACTTCCCACAACCATCACTCAATTGATTGCCAACAATGCCAAGACACAGTGAACAATTTGACCGCCTTGTTTAAGCCCACCCCAGATCCTTTATCTTCTTCCACACCTTATAACCATGATGCTCCTGAATCCTCCCAGTCCACCTTTTTTCCTCCCCACAAATTTCAGCGGGACCTGCGTCCCCCTCACATGGAGGTGAACAAATTTGATGGCTTAGATCCCATAGGCTGGGTCACTAAAATGGAACACTATTTATCTTTGTATGACATCACGGATGCGCTGTCCAAGCTAAGGTATGGTGTTCTCCATATAGATTTGGAATGTTGGCAATGGTGGCAATGGCGAAAAAATACACTCCAAGGGTATGTGGCTTGGACACAATTTGTTGTAGAACTTTATGAATGCTTTGACACTTACACCCACCATTTAGGCCATTTGACAAAGTTGAAACAATCTGGCACAGTGGAAGACTTCATAGCTACTTTTGAGCATTTGGTTTTCCATGCAGAGGGCATGTATGATGCTTTTTTCCATGAATGTTTTATTAATGGCCTCAAGGAAGCGATCCATGCCCATGTACTCATGGCTCTACCTCAGAGTTGGGTGTAAGCTACTAAAAGTGATAAGGAAGCACAATAGGTTTTCTATTATCAAACCTGAAAACCCTCCTTTATTCCTCGCCCTAAACTAGTCACTCCGACTCCTCCTTTCACTCCCCTAAAGATCCAGAAATTGACCAGGGAAGAAATGGATGAACGCCAACTCAAGGTCCTTTGTTATAATTGTGATGAAAAATATTTTCCTGGGCACAAGTGTAAGGAACAAAATCTTTTTATGTCCATCTTTGAGGATGTTGTTGAAGAAGATGTTGAGGCCCCCTGTGGTTGAGTCACCTAAACCCATTGACATGACTCCACATTATGATCCTCCTGAAGTTGAACTGATCATTTCCATGAATGCTCCCACTGGCTTCTATGCTCCCCAAACCCTCAAGCTAATTGGTTACATTAAGCATAAGAAGGTCATCATCCTTTTTGATAGTGGAAGCACCCATGATTTTATTCATCGCCGCATTTCACAAGAAACTAATTGCTATATCTGTGCAAACAATAATTTTCAAATCATGATTGCCAATGGCAGGTCCATGAAATGTGGGGGCGTTGTAAAAATGTGCATATCCAAATTGGTCAATACCACATGAAATATCATATGTTTTCTATCGACATGGGTGGTTGTGACATTGTGTTGGGTGTCGAATGGCTCAAGACTCTGGGTCCCATTCTCATGGATTGTAAGGAATTAACCATGCAATTCAACCAAGAGGGCCACCAGTATAAGTTCAAAGGCATCACACCAGGTTCCCCTTGTTGACTACATTTTTGGTTAACAATATTTAGCCGATAAAGAGTTGTCAGGTTCCCCCCCCCTCATGTCACAATTGCTTGCGCAAAATCTTGTGCGCTCCCGTTGAGTTGCTGCTACACATTCAAAGAAGATGTCATTAAAGAATATTTTAAGTTATGATTAATATTTTCCAATAACTATGATAATTGGTCATTTTTAAAATTGCACAAGTTACAGGCTCTCAAATAAACATAGATGCATTCGTTAAGGATGACATCGCACTTGACAAAGTTGTTGAGGCTCTTCAATTATCACAAATTTTGAATCACATTTCTCACTTCTCATATACTATTTTTCATTCACCCATTATTCTCATACTCATCTCCTTACCTCATCACCATATACCTCACCTTATTATCATTACTTTTATTTAACTAAAAGAGAGTGGATCAATTATCTAAAGTTCAAAAACCCACCATACTACTTCCATGCATGACCCACTTTTCAAGAATATATCCCATTCACTTTTCAAATTATAACATTAATTTATACCATAACTCGCATGCCATTGAAAAATAAATAATTATATCATTATATTATATTTTCCATGCTTCCTTCACTTGACTCCTTTATTATTTAAATAAAAACATGGTATTCACGTTATCTTTAAAATTGGATTTGTTTGGGAGAATGATACATCTTCTTAATTCGGTGAATATTTTTTCTACTACGCCCCATGAGGCAACAATGTCATTTAAAAGGATATGCATATTTTTTCTACTACGCCCCATGAGGCAACAATGTCATTTAAAAGGATATGCAGAGCTCGATTATCACAAGAACCTATGTTGGACAGTACATCATGAAGGGATTTATCGTTTTAAATAAAGACAAGGTTTCGTAATATTAACACACAATGCATTTCATATAGCTCCATTGTAAATATCATTGGCAATGTTATGACTCAGCGTGTTCATACATCAAAGACAAATGAGAAAACTAAGGATATAGAACTTAATGTGAATTCTCTGGATCGATAAAACTAAGGATATAGATAAAACTAAGGATACAAAACTTAATGTGAATTCTCTGATTTGTGTAACCTTCTGTGAATGTCTTGAAGTTGAGTTTTTTGGGCACGAGTGAAAAGTGGTTATATTATACAAACGTTTAATGTTGTTGTCCTAACATGATATCAAAATATTGGTCATGTCCATATCCTATAGAATTATGATGTAGATGAAGTGCTCAAGATCAAGCATCATGGGATCTAAGATGAGAAATGAGGTATTTTGAGAATACCTTAATATTGATGAACTAAAGCATTTAAAGTAGACTTTCAGGTTTCAAAAGAGCCAAGAATCATGGAGTCAAGGAAAACATGCAGATTAAAAAGATGAACAAGATTTCCATTAAATTCTATTTTAAAATATTTAAAAAGTTATCAGTTCCAGCCCGTTTAGGCTTTAGTTCGTTGAACCAAAATGAACCTAACTACTCAAATTGTCCATCAAAGATTATAAAATAAGCAGCGCACAATCAGCCAAAAAAGAGGGAAAATCATGAAAGGTATGCTAGGAGCAAGAGAGAGAAATCTGTAAATATTTTCATCATTCATACTTTGCATATTTTCTCCAAGGGATTTGATGGGTTGTTGATAGCAGGGGTGGCTTGTAGAGTAGCAAGATGAGCTTGGAAAATGGAGATTGATGGCATCTTTGAGGTAACCTGTTCATTTTTTTGAGTTTGTTGTATTGTGCTTATGTTCTCATGGCTAATAAGTTTTTCTCATATGTAGATGATTATCTTAAAGCTTCACTATTCACATTCAAGCATGTCTGATATTCTTTGTTAAATTACTTTTGTAATTGGCTATTTTAGTGTGAGGTGGATAACCACCTAGAATAGTTAGAGTTTCACTCAAGGTCCAGGTCTTCGTAGAGACATGAAAGCTTAAAAATGATCAGAGGAAATATGTAAAGGTTTCATCAATAAAGATCATCTTTGGCTCTGATTTTGTTTCTATTTTGTTTCTTATCTATTTCATCTTAATTTTCATCATGTCATTAAAAAAATAAAAAAATAAAACATTTCAATGTCTTTATTTCAATCTTTTACATGTATATTATTTTCTTTATTTTTCATCTTTATTTTTTAGTGTTTTTTTTTATAAGAATATTTTAAAGACAATGAAATAAACAAAACACAATTCATAATGAATATCATTATTTATTGTTATGTCTACTTCTTTAACTTTTAAATGTGTTTAAATTGTCTTTAATAATATTTTGTATTATATTTATGCACTAATTTAATTTGTTAAACTTTTAACACTTGCATATATATAAATATATATTTGCTAATTTATATTTAACTTTCTTGTTATTCCTTAAAATTAAAATTAAAATTAAAATCATAAATTATAAAATGCATTAAAAATTAAATATTATAAAAAATACAAAACAAAAGGGAATTCATGCTTGGACTTTAGTTTCGAGGAGATTTAGCTTAGAGTCTAATGTGTTTTCTTGTTGGGGCTCTAAAACCAGGGTGACATTCCCATCTCTTCCTGCCTAACCCCACGGGAAGTCGAGATGTTGGTGTTAGAGACTGTCTAGTCCCTTTGTTGGAGAAATTTCTATTTTTGGCACACTAGTTCAGGGGGAGTAACACTAGTTCAGTGGGAGTTAACTGACTAGTTCTATTTTAGAATTTCTAATTTTATACCATCACTATTATGCATGCATTCCTAATTATAGGATGTCATTGCCTATATGAGTGAAGATCACTTACTCATTGATTAGATCATAAGATACATTGATTCTCATTCTTCATAGTGTATCTCTCTTCCTTTTCTTGATAATCTTTGTTTGTTTATGCTTTAGCTAGGTCTCTTGTGCAGGTTTCCATGAAACATAGACATGGTATCAGAGCTGAGTTGCTTGAAGTAACCTAGACAAGCTAGACAAGAGATAAAGAGGATTTGAGTAAACCTAGTTTTCACCATCTTCGCGGTCTATCCTCATTGAAAGGTGCGACGATTGGAATCATCGCAGCCTATCCCTATCGAAGGGCACGACGATCACACTCAGACTTGGAATCATTGTAGCCTATACACAACCAAGGTATGACATCGTCGCACTGTGTTCTTCATCCGGGGTGCGATGATTCATTTTTTCACAATCGTCTCACTGTTTCCTTCACTAGGGTGTGACGATTCAACATCGTCACACTTTTTCCTTCTCTACGATACGACGATTCAACAACCCTCCAGAAAATTGGGTTTCTGCAGTAAAATAGCCATATATCGAAATCTGCGATTTGGGTTGGGCTGAAATTTGGACCATAGACGTATAACATAGTGATGTGCATGCTCACCAAATATCTCCAAACCCCACATAATATTTTAGGAGATATAGTTGTTTGATCATATCTATAGCTGCCATAGAACCATCTGTCATATCTCGAAATCCACGATCTGGGTTTTCAGCATCTTTTCAGAATTAATAGCAAGATGGAAGCGATGCAACTTCTTCAATAAAGTCTGGTGATAATACTCACATTGTACAACTATTTTGAATGGAATTCGAAGTCCACATTCCAAATCAAAAGAAAAGGACTGTATAATTTGACGATGGTGACAGAAACAGAACCTACATGAGTGCTTGAGAAGACCAGATGGGCGAACCATAAGGATGAGGCCACATGATTACTTCTTGAGTTAATATCCATTGATCTATGGTTTCATGTTGTCGCTGCAAGAATCCAAACGAGATCTGTACAACCTTGGAAGAACTCTTTGGAAAGCAGAATGAGATGTGAGGTCATATGCTTGAGGTAGAGTTGAATACCTGAGACCCTAAAAGTTTTGATAATATACTAGATTTATTTACTAAATTTAAATCTTTGATATCGAGCTTGGGTGAATGTGGTATTGATAAGTCTACATAAGAGAAACAACTTATTCTAACAATATTGGCCAAGCTAGGACCAAAATATGTTGTATATGTCTCCAATTTTGATTCTAGCAGATGTCTTTTTGGAACAAATTGGAAAATGCCTATGCTGGCTCAATTCATTGAGTCTCTTACATAAGAGAAGAAAAAACTCAGATAGATGGGCCTCATCAAGGATCCCAAAGAACATGCACTCACTATGCATGATGGAAAAGGATCATCCAAATAGAACGGGAAGGAGAAACATAACGAGAAGGAGGGATATTCCAAACCCTTTAACGATTCTTCAAGTTCCAAAGACTCTTCAAATTCCAAGAAGAAGAAGAAGGGAAAGCAATGCACTTACTACAATAAACTGAATCATGAAGAATCCACATGCATGAAGATACAAATTGATCTTATGGCATAGGTACTTCAACACAACAACCTTGGAAACTTCATTCCAAAGGGAATCAAGAAGCAGAGGGAAGAAGACCATGTGCCTAAGAAAGGTAATGATCATGCTTTGGTTGCAATTAATTCCTCATCTGATTCATGGATTATAGATTCTAGCACAGCACATCATATGGCAGCTAAAGAGGAAATTTTTACTTCTTTGAGTCCATGCTCAGGACCCCCTATTCTCATGGGAGATGATACTCCGGTAGCAGTAGCATGAGAAGGGATAGTGGAACTCCATAATGGCAGTTTTGAGAATGTTTTACATGTTCTAAATATTTCTATGAATCTTCTCTTAATTTATCAGATCACTTAGAAAGGTAAAAATGTTGAATTTACTTCAGATTCATTTTTAGTAATTGACATGCATGACAATTCCATCATTGGAATTGGTGAGGTGGATCACAAGTCAAGGTTGTATAAATTCACTAAGTTTTCTGATGATGACTCCTCTTTTCTACTTACACATAAGGAGAGTACTTTGCATGCACCTCCAGTGCAACATACATATACTCTTGTTCTTCCATAAGTTCCAAACATCAGAGATGATGATTCCACACACTCAGATTCTACATATTCAGACATAGATTCAGAGGATTTTGTACATGGAAATAAGCAGGTAGTACAGCCAGATAAGAAGCCAACACCGAAGCTTCAACAGATGCCCAAGAAGGCACAGTCCACACTTCAGGAAGTAGGTATCCTTGCAGTTAATCCATTGGATTTGAGGAGGACTCGATCTCAACACGAGGATCCTTCTCATGTACTTTCAGCTTCAGAACCTGCAATGCCGGTGCATTGCTATATGGTTCATGTTGATTAAGGTTGGTTGTCATTGATTTCAACCCTTGAAGAAAGCCTCGTAGCACAAAGGTTTGGGTAATGGACCCAAGATTGTTTTATGTAAAGATGACCCATTATTTTCTTGTCATGGTTGATAAGAAATAAAGATGGATGAACTCCAAAGTGGTCCCCTTATGGTGAAATCCCTCACAAGAAGACGCTTTGCGGAGTAAGAGAACCCATGCTTAATTGTTGAATAATGATATACTATATGGATAGTTCTTGTCATTCCATTTACGGTGGTATGTGGAACGTCACATAACTCCTCACGGTTAGAGAGTTATGGCCATGAGAAGTTGGAGACCCCAGGTTTGGGTTATGGACCCAAGTTTGTTTGATGGATAATGGTATGAGTTATGATATATTTTCAGAAAATACTATTCTATATGGATAGTACATGTCATTCCATTTCTGGTGGTATGTGGAACGTCACATAACTCCTCACGGTTTGAGAGTTATGACCTTACGAAGTTGGAGGACCCTCATATGTCATCTAGAAGCCCCAAAAGGTCAAAG
>ML814841.1:193595-204768 GCA_009831015.1 Picea engelmannii | reverse complement strand
TTCAAAGTGCTATTTCTGTTGCTATTTCGTATATCATTTCTGTGTATTGTGAAGATTATGCTGGATATTTTACTGTTATTCTGTCATTTCTAGCATTTCATTTCTGTTCTGCATATTTTATATATCTGGTATCTTGCAAAAACATTTGAGGCTATAACTGGAAATAGTTTCAAAATTCACATGCAATAAATAAATTTCTTTGGCCAAAAAAATCCTCCCATGTATGAAAACATGAAATATTCTTAGTCTCACCTTTATTCCACTTGTAAATTGATTCTTCCACCATGCTATATATTGAAATTTCCATGGATATTACCTACAAATCGATTCTTCCAGCAAGCGGGATACTACAATTTCCATGAATATAAACTTAGAGAAAAAGGATTCAACACAAAACTCTGACATCTTATAGTGACTGAAATTTCCATGGATATAAACTTAGAGAAAAGGGACTCAACAAAAAACTATGACATCTTATAGTGATTGTCAGGTAGTAGTTGGCAAGGAAAACCTCTGCCAACTCATGTCTCAAAGGCTATAGTAGCTAAGGAAATGGAAAAATAACAATCCAATGATGACTAACATTATCTCAAAAATAAGAAATGTCAATAATTGAATGAGTGGCTATTCGTAAATATGGAACTCAACAACAAAAAAATCACAGGTTGTTTTAGAGGTTGCTAGGTGGAAGTGTTTACTTTCCTGCAAACTTTAAAAGAATCCAACTCTTTCTCTCTGTCCATCCCAAAATGAGTATTCATAGTTATTTCAATATCATGACTAGATGTCTCTGCAACTCCTCTTTTTTTGATGCCTGGATGTCTAATGATGTTGAGTTGTGTTTGTGGCCCCTCCTGGTAAATAATTAGATGATTTTGCAACTCATCTCCTTGACTCAATCTACGGATTTTCACCCATGCCAACTAATATTCTGCCATAAAATCAACCTGTAAATGAAAATAGCAATCAAGAAATATGTGGATTTCTAATGGAAAGTAAAAACATCGATCAAAATAAACTTGGAAATGAAAATAACAAAAAAAAACAACACACATATTTCAAATGGAAATAACAAACATCAATCCATAGTGAAAAAATGGAAGGAGCAAACACCAATTAAGAAACCCACAGATATCAAATGGAAATGAAAGCCATAGATGGAGCATACATGGAAATTGCAAATAGTTTGGGAGAATGAGAAGCATAAGATAAAAGGACCAGGAAAAATGAGAAGCATGTGATAAAACATGGCCAACGAGAATGAAACATGGTCTGGCAGTGCACCACTTCACAACTATGTGGAATGTTCATAACACCAACGAAACATGGCCATCACACCTAGCACATGCCACTTCATACCTACTTGAAATGTTTAATGTGGCCATCACACCTACACTCTCCACTTCACACCTACTTGAAACATCTAACATAGCTATCACATCTGCTAGCGTGCCATACACCACAACTACATGAAGGACCATCCAAACCTGGGCATGATCATCAAACTATTAATTTATGATAATCGGTCATCCTAATGAAAAACGCTAGATTGTTAATTTCAAGTAGGTGAATTCATTAAATACTAGTTGTTGGACAATCGAGAGGGGGGGTGAATCAGTTGTTACCGTGCTTAAACAATTATGCCCATTTTAAACTCTTTACAGAACACTCAATGAAGACCACAATAATGCAGGGAAGTAAGCAATAAAATATTCAACATCAATCACACACATGAAATATACAGAGACAGATATTTCCTGAGGAAACCCATAAAGGGAAAAACCTCTTCTTCTTGATATGATAAGTAATCTTTATTTTATGTACATTATCATTATTATGAGATCCAACTCCTCTTGAGGCTACAACCTCTGTTTTACAAGAAACAACTTGCTAATAGCACCAACTCTCTGGTTTCTCTAGCACCTACTAGAAGGAAACACCAACTCCCTGAGTGTTCCATCACCAATTGGATGGAAGCACCAACTTCCAGTCAAACAGGCACCAACCTGTATAACAGAGAAAAATAGTTCTCCCTTCCACCACCCTGCCACCCTGGGTTTTTTGGTTGCAACCATATGGAAGCTACAACTCCCTGTGTTCAACCACCCACTTGAAACTTTGAGGACAAATGTCCTCCCTAGCACCTCCCTACCACCCTGATTATAAAAAATTCGTTACTGAAACTTATTACAGTGATACAATGTTTACCAATGACTTATCTGTCTCATCACTGTTCTGCTACACTGCTCTACTCTGCTTGCATCAATGTCTTCCTACTCGCATCTTCTTGAGATTTCTGTTCTTCTGCTCTATCTCTGCATGCACACCTCGGCTTTTTCTTCCTCTCTCAGATACGTATTTCTGTTCTATGCACTACGCCTCTTCTATGCATTTCAGCTGCTGCACAAAACATGCTTTTACCTGCATGAATAACTCTCAACAGAACCAACCATCCCTTCTCTGTTCTGCGCATATTTATCACGCCAAGTCCTCTGTCAGGGCATATAGTCAACTCTTCTTCCTCTCTGGCGATAATCTTGAGTCTGTTCTTCATCAGTGGTCGTTATCCTGAGATTCTTCGGCTTTTTTGGCAGTTACAATCTTCGACGCATTTCCATCTATCAATTGTCTAAATGATGAATCTTCACTTCACTGGCAGTTACCTCGAGACTCTTCGGCTCCTTTGGCAGTCACCCTACAACTCTTCGAATTCTCTGGTAGATCCAATCACTTCGTTCTGGTAGTTACTGAGAAAACTTTTGCGCGTTCATCCCTTTGGCGACTTTTCCCTTTCTGATAAATATACACAGTGGGTGCTAGCTTTTCTGGCTAAGCCCCTTCCTTTCACATGACCATGAGCTGTGACCACAGGCCTGACCAAAAGGCACTTCGTGATATCGGACATCGGATATTCAGCTGCGAGTTTCCTCGATTCTCCCAACTTGTGATCTCTGATGTGGAGCCTAGTGACGTGCTAGCTCCTCCCTTAACCTTCACTGATGTGACCACTCACTAATCGAATGGGCGCTTCACGATCTCGATGATCTCCGAAGTGGAGCCTAGCGACATGCTATCTCTTCCCTTAACTTTCCACTGATGTGACCTTGGCTGTGACCAGGGGCCAAGTGATCCGTAGGATCTTTTAATGACTTATGGTTGAGTTTTAATTTTGCATGCGTTAATTAACCATTTGAGAAAACTTAGTGAAGAATGAGGAAAGAAGAGGAATTATGACAGCCATATATACATTTGCAGATCTGAAATGAAAGAATAAACAACAAACCATAACACGCATATTGATAACGGAGTTCGGCACAACTTTGCCTATGTCTCCGGGCCTTTTCTCTGTGGGGGAGGCTTCTTTATTTCTGTTCAAAAGCTCAAAAGTACATCGCTGCAATGCCAAATGGATACAAGACTGATTTGGTCATGTTCTTCCAGATCTCAAGAACCCTGCAAAGAAAACTGCATGCAAAATGGACGTCCGAAGCTCCCATAAATGATCCGACAACGTCTCCTCCTCAAAAGATTCTTTGCCTCAAACTGGCTTTGGCTTGGCTTCTCTTCAGCATAATTCTGCTCTGAATGCCCCTCTATGATGTCCCCATGGCCTCAAACAGACCTTGGTTATATATTTGGGAAGGTAGTTGCTCATCTCCAACTTCCTCCAAGAAGTTAGGCTCCAAAACTACCCAATAACTCCCAAAAATGGATTAATTACATTAAAAATAGGTTAATTACATTTAAAAACCCAAAATGCAGTTAAAAACCCACTTTTTAAACTATAGTATAGTTATAAATCGGGCTTAAGCCCCTTCTCCTGGGCGCGCTCTCCTTTTGGAGTGGTCACATGACTCAATATGGCCAAGCGCTAGCCCAAAGGGCTAAGCGCTGGCCCTTCTCATGCGTTGACACCTGGTCCTGTTGTGCAACCATACGATCGTTGGTCGGTTACCAACCACCCGCGCCCATTTAACAAAGGTTATGGTTATGTTATAAAATAAACTGCGGGCTATACATGTTCAAACCATTTTAAACAAAACGCGCGCGCATATAGTTTACACTATGGTTATATGCAATATATAATAAAACCACGGGTCGGGGCTAAGCCCCGGCCCGACCCCTTTTCCGTTTTAAACAATCAACAAACTTAAATATTGTTGAATCCATTTAACAAATAAGAACCAATGAATGGCTCGTTGGTAGGGCGACCATTGTTAAACCTTACGCCGGTGGGGGAGGTCCGGGGGTTGAACCCCATAGCCTCCATAAAATTTTAACAAACAACCAATCAACCAATACCCGGGTGCCACGTGGCAGCGCATGATTGGGCCACATGGCACCCAATCATTTGACCAGAAAACTGCCACGTGTCAGTCGCCCATTGGTCCATGTGCCTGCCACTTGTCAACCGCCGTACTGCATCGTCACCCGCCACGTCAGCTCTACCGGATGGCTTTGTCACCTGAAACATCATCTTTCGTACGCCATGTCATCCGACATGTAGGCTGCTGACGTTATCCCGTGCCATGTGTCACCCTTACAGTGGTGACACGTGTCACCTCGGGATAGGTCTAGCCATGCGCCCAAATGTCCAAATCTTCCTGCCACATGTCACTCCCTGGAGATGCCACATGTCACCTGTACGGAATTGCCATGTGTCATCGATACGGACCTGCCACGTCAGCGTACGGACATGCCATGTCAGCGTCCGTACGGACTGTACGAACTGCACAGTCAACAATTTTTGCCTGTTTTCCTTATCGGACAGAACGCGATATCTTCTCCATACGGACTCTGTTTGACAAAGTAAATATACCACCGGAATCAGGAAGACGAGACAGATGCAATGGTGTTGGTTTCGTCGGATTCTGAGCACTTTCATTTTTGAGCATTTTTCAAGCCCTGTCAGGTTTCTGAATCCGATTTCGGATCACCAAGCAAAAGGGGCTTCACATTTCACGAACTTGTGAACTTCGTCATGCCTGATCAATTGTCCATGCTCTCCCTTTGATCGACGGGTGTTATCAAATAGCGACCTCGAGTGTCGGGTGTTTGAACGTGAGCCAACCCTGACTCTTCAAAATCTCGATTCCTGATTCAGCTCTCTGTGTTAGATCGACGACCCACAACCCTCTATGATCCAATGGTCCAGGTCTTATCGGGACTTTGCGTTTCACGAAGTTGGAGGACTACTCACCTCCCTTCTCCCGACTTCCGATTTTCCGAAACCTTCTCCAGATCAATGGATTAGATCTGTACTTCTCCTCTACGCTTTCTTTGGTCTCTAAACTATGATCTAACGAACATCGAGTATTCAGGATTGGTGATCCAATGACCATTGTCGCTCTTCCTTCTGAGCTTACGCATCCTCCTGACTTGGAAGAATTTTTAAGTGTCAAAGGTTTTGCGAGTCCTAATGACTTTAGGTCTCGTCTACATTTCTGAAAACACTATCTCTCATGAGCTTTGGTAATGGAATTAACCTCTGCCCTGGTGCACACTTTCACTCTGCATGCAACTCTGTGCTCTTCCTCCTGAGCTTTAACTTCGGCCCTGGTGCACACTTGCACTTTGCGTGCAACTCTGTGCTATTCCTCCTGAGCTTTGATTGCACACTCTACCAGTAATCATGCCATCGTTTCTATTGTTCTTGCCTGTAGACATGCCATCATCGTTGTTGTTCTTGCCATCAATGACAAGCACACTCTTCCTATAAACATGCCAACACTAGCCTTTCATTCAAGAGGGAATATATATTTTTTTATTAAATCATTAAATTACTATTTTCATTTAAAATATGTCTATCACCTAATAATAATAATAATAATTTAATTCTAATATCACATAATAATAATATAATTCTAATGTTAAATAATAATCAAATACAATTTTCCTATTAATTAAAAAGTTATTCTATTCACTTTATAAATTTGAAATTTATAAATATAAAAAAACCATATAAAATTTATATTAATTTAAAAAAACTATCCTATTAAATTTAGAAATTTGAAATTTGTAAATATAAAAAACCATCTACTAAAATATTTAGTACTAAACTTAAATCACTATCCATAAACTCAAAATTTGGAAATATAAAATTTTCAATTATGTTTCCCTTCCTCTTCTAAGAAAAGTGGAAAACCCAAATCCACATTGTATTTTCATGTTGATAGTTGGAATTACTAGAATCCGTTGTAACATAAGAAGCCCAGTGCTCTTAAAATATTTACCATATGAAACCTACATAGGCCTAGAAGAGAAAAAAATACATCACTGTTAGGGACCTAACCCTCACGTGGGTAGAACAATATGTTTGAATGTAATAAAGGTCAATATTAATAAGGCCTTGCAATAAAGTAGAATAGTCGAATGTAAGAAGACATAATAGAAGCTTTTACTTCTAGAAGGATATTCCTCTAGATGGTTCTTTTGATAGACATATTTAGTATAAATAGGAGTCGAGGGTATGAGAACCCTAGCTTGGATATTATTGTAATAGAGATCTGCTCGACTGGAGGTTGCCCCCTTGAAGAGGCCCGTGAACATTGCTTTCGATAATCTAAGTGCTCTTTCTGGTGTTATTATGTTATCATTTCAATATTATTGTGGTTTTATTTTGGTTATATTGTTGTTCATCTCCCATTTCTCGCATTTTATTTCTGTTTTGCATACTTTTTATATCTCGATTATTACAAGTGGTATCAGAGCACTTTCCTTGGCAGAAAATTATGGGTTAAATTTTGTTCAGAGTAGAGACGTATTCTGACGTCTTTAAGCCACAAAGATATGTCGTTATGCGCATAAACCCGTGGTTGAGTGATTCATACACGTAGGAAATACAAGTGATTCTTAAGCGCACATCTGTTGGCCACCCTTGTAACCCCTGTTGGTACCCCTTCGAGTGGTAGCGCATCAGACAACACTTGTGTACAAATCGACCTAGATTTACTGAAGCCCTCTTTAGATAAACCAATCAATTGCCTGACTGCTATAGTGCCACCGAGAACAACACTCAGGAAGATACTCTCTAGTACTTGGGTAGTCGGGTAGTACGGCTAAGGGCACGATGTAGCCTCCTTAGTTAGTGCTCTGAGATATTGGGTCGAGTACTACTGTTGGACCCCACACGTATATCAGAGAGCTATAGCACAGGGCAAACCCTTGTCTGTAGAACCCTTGAATACCTAACCCTTGGGGACAGAAACAAAAAAAAAAACAAACCAGAAAAGATCTATTGCCACGCAATTGTGTTCGAGTTCCCAAATAACTACACATTTCTTCCTAGTTAAGCATTTGGGCATTTCATCACTGCAGTATTCTTTAGACCAGAGTCTAACTCCGAAGGTGTAAAAAAAAGAAAACAAAAGAAAAACAAAAATTGCACCATTATTTGAGACCTATTCCATTGGATTTATCTCTTCGCCCTTATCACATTCATACATATCATTTTTCAGCAAAATGTTTTGACCCCACCCACCCCGTTTCGATTCACTAGTCATCATGGCCCATACCCGTAGCCAAGATTTGGAAGCTTGCTTCAATACCTTGCACTCTAATTTCACAGAGACCCAACAAGAAGTGAAACAACTCAGTGCCAATGTTGCCTCCCTCAATACAAACACAAATTCCTCCATTGTCGCCTCGATCGAAGAACTCAAACAAGACATGACTACCCAGCTTGAATCTATCGTGTCAATGATCTGCACTAAGTTGCATATCCCTATAGATAACCCTTTATCTGACCCACCTCCACATACCTAAGTTGAAACTTCCTCTCATTCCCATAATTCTTAGCACCATCACTTTCAGCGTGACCTATGCCTTCCATGGGTGGATGTGACCAAATTTGATGGCTCAGATCCCACTGGTTGGGTAACCCAAATGGAGCATTATTTCTCTTTATACAACATTACATATGACTTGGCCAAACTCCAGTATGGTGTTCTCCATCTAGATCAATAATGTTGGTAATGGTGGCAATGGAGAAAAACTTCTCGTCAAGGGTATATTACTTGGACACACTTTGTGGAAGAGCTTTATGAACACTTTGATACTGGCACCAACCATTTAGGCCGTTTGACAAAGTTGAAACAATCCAGAACAGTGGAAGACTTTATAGCTGGTTTTGAGCGCCTGGCTTTTCGGACAGAGGGCATGTCTGATGCCTTTTCCAGGAATGTTTTATTAGTGGCCTCAAGGATGATATTTGTGCCCATGTCCTCATGGCTCAGCCTCAGAGTTGGGTGGAGGCTACTAAAAGAGCTAAAGAATAACAATAGGTTGTATCTTCTCAAAACTAGAAACCCCCCTTTATTCCTCGCACTAAACCAGTCAATCTCACTACCCCCTCTGCTCCATTAAGGATCCAAAAATTGACCAGGGATGAAATGGCTGAACGCCAACTCAAAGGCCTTTGTTATAATTGCGATGAAAAATATTTTATGGGCTACAAGTGTAAGGAACAAAATATTTTTATGGCCATCCTAGAGGATATTTCGGAAGAGGATGTTGAAACTCCCCTTGTGTCTGAGTCACCTGAAACCACTGACATAACCCCTCCCTCAGACCCTCCCGAAGTAGAATCGGTCATTTCCCTAAATTCTCTCACTAGCTTCTCTGCTCCCCAAACCCTCAAGCTAATCAGTTACATCAAGCATAGGAAGGTCATCATTCTGGTTGATAGTGGAAGCACCCATAATTTTATCCATCGCCGCATTGCCCAGGAAACTCATTGCTATATCCATGCAGTCAATAATTTCCAAATCATGATTGCCAATGGAGGTTCCATGAAATGTGGCAGGCGTTGTGAAAATGTGCGTCTCCAAATTGGTGACTACCACCTGAAATATCATATGTTTTCTATCAACATGGGCGGTTATGACATTGTGTTGGGTGCAGAATGGCTAAGGACTTTGGGTCCCATTCTCATGGATTTTAAGGAATTAACCATTCAATTCGACTAGGAGGGCCAACAATATAAGTTCCAAGGCATCACCACCGGTTCACCTGAGATCATTAGTTCCCATCGCATGGAAAATATGCTAAAAAAAGGTCATTCTAGCGTTATTTCCCAACTCCATGCCATACAAGCAACTGAGACACCCTCGGTGCTACAAGACCTCCAATCTATCCTCTCTAAACATCAAGTGGTAATTTCCACTTCCCAGGGACTCCCTCCTTCCCGTGGTGTTCATGATCATTCCATTCCCCTTGTAACAAGAAGCCTTCCTCCCAATATTCGTCGCTATCGTCACCCCTTTTCCCAAAAAAATGAAATTGAGAAAATGGTTCAGGAAATCCTTAATGCATGCATTATCCGCCCTAGTACGAGCCCCTACTCTTCTCCTGTGGTCATGGTCCTAAAGAAAGAAGGTTCTTTTCAAATGTGTCCTAACTTCCGTGCGCTAAAAAAACTCACCATTAAAGACAAATTTCCCATTCCTGTCATTGATGACCTATTGGATGAATTGAGTGGCACCCAGTTCTTTACTAAACTTGATCGTCGTTCTGGCTACCACCAAATATGTATGAAAGAGGCATATATTCCTAAGACTTCCTTTAGAACTCATGAGGGCCACTATGAGTGTTTGGTCATTCCCTTTGGCTTGTGTAACACCCCCTCCACCTTCCAAAGCCTCATGAATCATATCTTCCGTCCTTTTCTCCGTCATTTTGTCTTAGTTTTCTTTGATGATATCCTCATCTATAGAAAAACCTGGACAGACCATATTTCTCATGTGGATCAAGTTCTCCATCTACTCTCTCAACACCAAATTTTCCTAAAACAGTCTAAATGTGCTTTTGGCGCTTCAGAAGTCGAGTACTTGGGTCATTTGGTTGGAAAAGATGGCATCAGGGTAGATCCTAAAAATATTGAAGCTATGCAATACTGGCCTCACCCAAATACTCTCAAAATCTTGCGTGGATTTTTGGGCTTAACAGGTTATTATCGCAAGTTTGTCAAGAATTATGGAAAGATTGCAACACCTCTCACTGCACTCCTAAAAAAGAACTCTCTCACTTGGACTCCAGTAGCTTCTCAAGCTTTTCAAACCTTGAAGATGGCCATGTGCACAACTCCAGTCCTGGCCCTTCCTGATTTCACAAAGACCTTTGTCCTAGAATTTGATGCTTCAGGGAAAGGAATTGGCGTTGTCCTTATGCAAGAGGGTTGGCCCTTGGCCTTTACCAACAAGCAACTGCCTGAACGAAATCTGGGCAAATCAATCTATGAAAAGGAAATGTTGGTTATTCTGCATGCTGTTGATCTGTGGTGCCCTTATTTATTGGGGCAACGCTTCCAAATTAAGATAGACCATCAAAGCCTCAAGTATTTTCTAGAACAACACATTTCCTCACCAGAGCAACAAAAATGGGTGATTAAGATCTTTGGATATGATTATTGTTAGAAAAATAGGACCGCGGAGCAATAAAATAAAACAAATGCGGAAATAAAACACAGAAGATACACAATACAAGAGAGACACAGATTTACGTGGTTCACCCAGTGTTGGCTATGTCCACCATAGAAATTGCCAGGTCCTTTCTTTATTATTATCCAGCAAAATGAAGGGATACAACCTACAACAAAACCCGCTGTAACTTCCTCTTCTTTCTCTCACAGTCTCCTCTCTCAGAATACAATACTTTCCAACCTACATAGCCACAATACATTTCCCTCATAAAAGAGGGTTGCCTTCTAGGGAAAAAAACCCTAACATAATCTCTATCGTTAGATTTGCAACCTTATAATGAACGGTCCAGATTTACAATGAAATTACAATATACTTTTACAAGGCAATTTTTTCTTCGGGGGCTTCGCCCCCAAACCCCCACCGGGGGGATAGCCCCCCCCGAACCCCGCAGAGGGGGTACCCCCCCTCTGCACTCCCCCGCGTGGAAGAGTGTACATACTTCTGGGGTGTAAACACTTCATGGGGTATAAACACGACTGAAAGTAAAAGACCTCTAAATCAGGAAGATAATCATGCTCCACAACCAACAATTTCCCACTTGGAGACTAATCTCAACAACTCCACCATTGTTGTATATGCTGGAATCTGAACCTTCTTGGACTTGGAAAATTTCTCATCTTCATCTTCATTCTTGAAGACCAACTGAAACTGAGCAAGAACTCAGTTTCTCCCTGGTTACTCCCTTTGTTAACATG
>ML814841.1:170892-188303 GCA_009831015.1 Picea engelmannii | reverse complement strand
ATCTCTCTGTAATCTTTTTCTTTGCATTAATAAACTGCTCCAAGTGGCCACGTTGGCTGGGGCCATGGATGTTTCCCCGTAGGGGTTTTACCACGTGAAAACATCAGTGTGTTGATATTTGATTTGGTTATGTGAGTGATTACTGAAGGTGTTCTTCCTCTGTTGGAATACCTATTTTGTCGAACATGGTATCAAAGACTGTTTCAAGACCCGCTCTTGTTGAAGATCGAGATCGTGAAGCCGAGTTGCCTCATCTCCAATTTATGTAATTTATGTACATTTTTGGGCTGAGAGGACTATTCCATTGCGTCCGGAGCACTCATTTCAGTCAGGAACACTTTTCGTTTCACTAAAAAAGGTTTCCGTTTGCCCAATATACGACCATTACAGTTAGATCCAGAGCAAAATTTGTTTCTTGTGTGAAAAGAATTTTTTTTGAGCACGCTCTCCAAGGCCGTATTCCACAACAATAACAACAACAACACCCCCAATCCTCATTCTCAACATTACAATATGTTTTTCTAGATCATTTGGTTAAAATTTTCCTTATTAAGTAAGAGGTCTTGAGTTCAAGTCTCTCTTTTGTTACCTTTTTTGAAAAAGTTCATGCTAAAATTGTAAAGTGTATTTCACTTCAAGTATAAACGTTAATCACTATAAGTAGCTTTAATATTTTATTTTAGAGTTATTTATTTTGCATGCAACTTTTCTGTTATAAAGTAACTTCATTGTAAAAGTGATCCCCACTTCTCTTTAAAAAAGTGGGTCACTTCATAAAGCAATTTACACAATCACGTGGTCATTTGGTTACCGATTGTGCATTTTTTTAAAAGGGCATAACTCTAACATTGGAAGTCCGTTTTCAGTGCCATTTTTTTTTAAACCGCATAATTTTCGATCTCTTTCCATATAGATCATCATTTTTAGTTTTTAAATCCATATTATCTTCATATTTAATATGGTTTCTACAAGTACTGTCTTGCTTACCAACAACAACTACTTCCAATGGAAATCTCATATGGAAGATTTATTAAGAAGTAAAGGCTTGTACCGGATTACCTTGGGAAAGGAAAAAGAACCCATTGATGCTGATAATAAATCCAATTGGGATAATAGGAATGACGAAGCACGTGGACTAATCAAAATTTCCATCTTTCCTGATTTAAGGTACCACATTCAAGATATTGATGACCCCAAAGAAGCTTGGGACATGACTAAATCTGTGTTTGGTAAACTCAATATTATTCGAGCATAACAGTTAGAAAATCAAATACTGACCTTGAGTCCAAATGATTTTTCTTGACTTGGAGACTATCTATCTAGGTTTAAAACACTCCGAATTTTATGTGAAGAATGTAAGATAAAGATGGAGGAAGAGCGTTGCATCTATCTTATTATTTCTAAGCTAGGTAGTGCATATTCTGTGTTTGTATCTACCTTTTATTCCATGAGAGAGGATCTAGGGGAAGAAGCTTATGAAAAACCCAGTCTTGATTCCTTTTGTGCTTCTTTGATTTGAGAGGAAGATAATCTTGTACAATTTGGAGTGATCAACACTGTAGGTCCCTCCAACAAAGCCTTAGTTGCCTAGCAGAAAGATAAACCCAAGTATCCCAAGAAGCAACATCCTCGCTACAACAACAAACAACATAAGGTTCCCAAACCTACTCAGACAGCTTCAACTTCTACTGGTGACAAAGGAGAAAAATATAAAAGTAAGAATACTAACAGACACTGCAACTTTTGTGATAAAAATGGTCATGATGAGTCCAAATGTTTCAAGAAGATGGAAGCTTTAGAAGCAGTGATGAAGAAGCACAACATCAATATTGATTCTACTTCTTCTTCTCATTGACATGCACTTTCTGCTTCTGGTTTCTCCTTCAATTCAACTTCTACTACTACTACTTCTTCTGATGAGTGGATTATTGATTCATGAGCATCTTATCATATGGCTAAGGATAAAGCCATATTTTTTCTCTAAATGAATGTAACACCAAGAAAATATTTGTTGGTGATGATAGATGTCTTAGTGTTGTAGGATCTGGAACAGTTCAAGTAGATAATGGTCATTTCAATGATGTGTTATGTGTTCCAAGTCTTTCTTGTAACCTTCTATTAGTATATCAAATCACTCATTCAGGTGAAGGTAAAACCGTTGATTTTTCACCTCACCAAGTTGTAATCAAGTATCTAAAAGATCCTAAGCATGTTCTTGCAACTGGAATTGCTGATGATATTACCAGGTTGTACAAGTTTGAGAACTTTGGGTCATCAATGTTTTCATCAATTTTTGTTGCTCATAGCGATGACTTGAGCAAACTTTGGCATGAGCGGTTTGGTAATCTAAACTATCGCTCATTGCAACAACTATGTAATCAACAGATGGTGATTGGTCTTCCTCTTGTTTCATGCAGAGATGGTGTTTGTGCTGGTTGTGTTCTCAACAAACATCATCGGGATAGTTTTGAAAAACGTGCCTCTTGGCATGCCTCAGGTCCTTTGCAGCTTGTTCACAGCGATTTGTGTGGCCCACTTTCTTCTCCTTCTTTTCTAGGTGCAAGTATTTCTTAACCTTCATTGATGAATTTTCCATACGTACTTAGGTTTACTTCTTAAAACTCAAGAGTGAAGTTTTTGACAAGTTTTTGGCCTACAAGGCCCTTGTAGAAAAACAATCTGGACATCTAATTCAAAGGTTAAGAACAAATAATGGAGGTGAATATGTGAACAATAATTTTACAAGCTACTGCACTACACAGGGAATCCAAATGCAACACACTGTTCCATATACACCACAACAAAATGGTGTTGCTGAGAGAAAGAACCACACATTAAAATAAATGGCTAATTGTATGATCCAATCGAAGGGATTAAGTCTAAAGTATTGGGCAGAAGCCATCAACTGTGAAAATTACATAGTAAATCACACTCCCACAAAGGCTCTTAAAAATATAACATCGGAAGAAGCTTGGACTAAAATTAAACCAGATGTAAGTCACTTCCGTGTATTTGGCAGTATAACATGGGCTCACATTCCTGATGAGAAAAGGAAAGCATTGCATCCTAAAAGTGAGAAGTGTATATTTTTTGGTTATTCTGAAGATTTCAAAGGTTACAGACTTCTTCAATCACATTGTAATGAAATTATTATTAGAAGAGATGTTAAATTTGATGAAAATCTCTTAGCTTGCGAGCCTAATTCGATGATTGTGCCTTCTTCAGCCTATGAGCCATCTTCGGCGATTGTGCCTTCTTCGGCCTGTGAGCCATCTTCGAGGTTTGTGCCTTCTTATGATCTGGTTTCTTCTTCAGATGATGACAGTGAGGATGGAAATCTACCTCCGCCTTCTCACCCTCCTCCAGATGAGTCCTTTGAACCTAAACCAACACTAGCTCCACTGCTCCATAGATGGGTCCATTCAACATGAGAAGAAAATGGTGATCTTGTCGGTGATCCTTCAGATCAACATCGGACACGTTCATAGTTCCAACGAGCCTCTTCTCTTTTGGCACAAGTTTTAGAAACTCATGATCTAGAGACATTTGTAGAAGCTTCTGGTCATCCAGATTGGGATACAACAATGAATGAAGAGTACCGTTCTTTAATGGAAAACGATACTTGGGATCTTGTACCTCTTCCAAAAGGAAGAAAACATGTTAGATGCAAATGGGTCTACAGAACTAAGTATGCATAAGATGGAAGTGTTGAAAGACACAAGGATCGGTTAGTTGCCAAAGGATTTTTCCAAGTTGAAGGAATTGACTATAATGAAACCTTTGCCCCTATAGAAAAAATGAATTCCATCCACCTTGTTCTTGCCCTTGCTGCCTCACATAAATGGGAGGTCCATCAGATGGATGTTAAATCCACCTTCTTGCACGGAGATTTGCAAGAAGAAATATACATGGAACAACCTCCTGGCTATGTCGAGAATGGCTCTAGCCTTGCTTGTCGCCTCAATAAATCTCTTTATGGTCTCAATCAAACTCCCCGAGCTTGGTATGCCAAAATGGATAGCTTTCTTATTGCCATTGGATTCTCTAGATGCCATTCTGATCCTAATGTCTATACCAAGAAAGTAGGAAGCCATCTCATAATCCTTGTCCTTTATGTTGATGACCTTATCCTTACTGGTAGTGACTCAAAACTTTTAAAACATGTGAATACCAACCTTAAGAAGAAATTTGAAATGACAGACTTAGGTTTTTGCACTATTTCCTTGGCCTCCAAGTTTTGCAAACCAATGAAGGAATTTTTCTTTCCCAGTCTAAGTATGCTTGTGACCTTCTTCATCGCTTTCACATGGATGATTGTAAACCAACCCCTTCTCCCTTCCAGTATGGAGCCAAGCTTTCTGCCACTTTTACTTCTCCTGAAGTTGATGCCACCCTGTACCGTCAGTTAGTTGGTAGCCTCTTATACTTGACTCATACCCGTCCTGATCTTTCCTTTGCTGTTGGTCTTGTTGCCTGATATATGCAAACACCCCATGAAAGCCATTGGAAATCAACTAAAAGTATACTTCGCTATGTTCGTGGTACAGTTCAGTTCAGGATACATTACAGTTCAGGGGGGACTCCTTTATTGGTTGGTTTCATTGATTTAGATTGGGTCGACGACCCTGATGATCAGAAATCTATTGTAGGTTATGTTTTCAACCTTGGTTCATGACCTGTCACTTGGGCCTGTAAGAAACAACAGGCTATTGCACTTTCTTCAGCAGAAGTAGAGTACCGAGCAACGGTAAATGCAAGTCAAGAAGCCTTGTGGCTTCGACAGATCCTTTCAGAGTTTGGATTATAGCACCAGCATCCGACTAGACTTTGGTGTGAAAATCAGAGTGCCATCAAGCTCGCCAAAGACCCAATTCAACATCAGCGTAGAAAACACATCGAGCTACACATGCACTTCATCATAAATCTAATTCATGATCAAGTTATTGAAGTGCTCTTTTTCCCTACAGAATATCAAGTTGCAGAGATTTTCACAAAGTCTCTTACAGAAGTGAAGTTTTCCAAACTTGGATCTATGTTAGGAGTTCAGGAAGTTGTCATTAAGGGGGGATAGGCTCTAATGCCTCCTTCCTTCTCCTATTGTGTCACTATTGTAAATCCTTCAATCCTATCCCAAGTTGTTCTTAAGGGGGGATGTTAGGATATTTATACACTTAGGATTTAGTTAAGATCTACTTGGTCTAATATGTCATTAGGTAAAAGTGTGTTTCTTTAGTATGCATTAGTATGCATTTGTAGTTTGGAAATCTGATGGTCATGATATGTTCCCGACATAGAGTGATTCGACGGTTCATACTCTCCTCGATCTTAATGGCCATTGATCCGTGGCTTAACACCCGATTGGTCCATGATCTATATTTAAAGAGCATGGAGGGTCATTTTTCGATGATCGATTGTGAGAAACTCTATTGTAAAATCTCTCTGTAATCTTTTTCTTTGCATTAATAAACTGCTCCAAGTGGACTTGTTGGCTGGGGCCTGGGATGTTTCCCCGTAGGGTTTTTACCATGTGAGAACATCGGTGTGTTGATATTTGATCTGGTTATGTTAGTGGTTACTAAAGGTATTCATCCTCTGTTGGAATACCTGTGTTGTCGAACAATTCTCTCATACTTACCAGGTGTCTCGAAGGTCCATGCGGTTGAACAAATGATTACAGTTAGAGAGGCTATTCTCCGTACCCTCAAAGAGAATTTGGTCATGGCACAAAATTGCATGAAGAAAAAAGCAGATCAAGGTCGCTCTGAACGTCAATTTGCAGAAGGGGATCAAGTGTTTCTTCGACTGCAACCTGAGCATTGTCAGAAGTTGGCGCCCAAATTTTATGGTCCTTATACCGTTCTCAAGCATGTGGGACAGGTGGCCTATCAGTTATCTTTTCCCATTCATTCTAAGCTACATCCTATTTTTCATGTTTCATGTTTAAAGAAGGTGATTGGAACTAAGTGCCAAATTCAAACCAACCTTCCCGAGTTGGACGAAGAAGGATCTATTTGGCTACAACCAAAATCATTTTTGGACCAACATGAGCATCTCTTGCGTCAATGAACCATCAAGGAAGTGTTAGTCCAATGGAAATATACAACTCTAATAGATGCCACTTGGGTACCAACTGCCATTCTGCAAAAAATTCCACATCTCAAGCCTTGAGGACAAGGTTGTTTTTAAGGGGGAGGACATGTTAGGGACCTAACACTCACGTAGGTAGAACAATATGTTCAGATGTAATAAAGGTCAATATTAATAATGCCTTGCGATAAAGTAGAATATTCAAATGTAAGAAGACCTAATAGAAGCTTCCACTTCTAGAAGGATCTTCCTCTAGATGGTTCTTTTGATAGACACATTTAGTATAAATAAGAGTCGAGGGTATGAGAACCCTAGCTTGGATATTATTGTAATAGAGCTCTGCTCGACTGGAGGTTTCCCCCTCGAAGAGGCCTGTGAAAATTGCTTTCAATAATCTAAGTTCTCTTTCTAGTGTTATTCTATTATCATTTCAGTATTATCGTGGTGTTATTTTGGTTATATTGTTGTTCATCTTCCATTTCTCGCATTTTATTTATGTTCTGCATACTTTTTATATCTGTAATATTACAATCACTAAGAAAAGTAGTAGAAAAGAAGCATGAGATAGAGAGGAAAAAACACAATCTAGAGGCGAGGGTTATATTGTGAATTATATGCTTGACAAAATGATTCACAAACTAAGCAGATATAACACTTTGCCACCAACAAAAATAACCTAGAAATTAAATAAAAATTCCAAATGAAGTTAGAACCTTATATAAATAAGGGTACCTTTCATGGGATATAGAGTGTCTCGTATGGAGATTGTTAGTGAGGAGCAGGAGGCTCTGAAGGATGACCGTACATATCCCTCTAGTCGATTTTTCCATCCTTCATAATTGTTATCACATGAAGCTATTTTGGGTCACATGAAGTTTTTATGGGTCAATTAATCCTTAGATTTTTTATTTTTTATCTTTAGTGTTGTTTACGTTTTACTTTTGACCTCCTCCTTATAGTATTCTTAGGTCTTAGCGCAAATAAAGTTAAGGTTGATGTTGGCCCAAACCCTTGGTTTATGTCTTCATCTTTATGACAAGGTTAGATAAGTCATCGTCCTTATGACTCCACCACCACCGTGACATGTCATCACTTCCACCAGGTACTAAAACCCCTCCATTTTGTCCCTCTACTCATTAGAAGGTCAAATCAAGTTCGTTTTGTACGCTGCCATCTCATTGGGACATTTCACAGCGCATCTCAAGTACTCTTTCTCTCATCACCATAATTGCACTTATGAGTCTTGTGTTAGCCGATCTCCTTGTTTTCAGCATTCATGATTTAAAGGAAATAATCTGGGATTTCATCATTAATAAAATTCTAACTATTCTCTCAAGTTTTCAAATTTGCTCCTAACTCGCCGCTGGAGAAACTGCTAAATTCAGATAGGCGTTGCAGAATTTGTTGCAAACTGGATGGTGACGGTGAATTAGAGGTTAGACCTGTTGCAGAGGATTTCATCCAATCTGAAGCATATAAACTTTTAAGCCACAACATCCAGGTACTCCATGAGCTTTTAAGCCCTGTTGAAGATCAGTTAAAGATTGTGCTTGTATTTCCTCTCCTGGGCGCTAGGAATTGGTGATCCACACTACCACCCTTCCCCCTTTACCTATGTTGTCACAAATTCTCATCCAGCTATAGTGTTTTCAACTTCTTTTACTAATATTGAGAAAACCTTGTTGTCAAAACCATCATGCCTATCTTTTACTTGGCTTTTGTTGTTTGTGTTGTGGATTCTGCAACGGATTTTGCTGTGAATCCCCTGTTTTGGCGTTGCAAACCTGTACATCAACTCAACACTGTTATCCTCTTACCACACAAACTGTACCATCTAATTACCTTTAAAATTTCCATTCTTATTTCAAGTCTAAAATCTATTTATGTTGGAAATTGAAAGAGCCTTGCAAAGTTGTGACAATTTTGCAAATGATGGTGAAGTGTTAACTTAAACATTTTGTAGTTTCTTTCTCCTTACATATCCATTTTCCTGAATGGTATTCTTCCATTTCCTAACTGTCAGTTTCTCTTTCAGAATCTTAGAGGTCAAATAGATAGAAAAAATATAAATCCTTAGATAGAAACCAACTTTGAAAAAGACTATCCATCCAAACCCTAAGACCTTTGTCCTTTTGTTTTTCCTCTGACATCTCTCAGATTGTTGTCTTAGTTTTCTTCCTATAATAGCAAATGGATACACCACAACATAAGAAGTCTCACAAGGGTGGGGGCATAGTGAGGTCCACCAAACCCTATGCCATGCAACTATTTGATGTCAAACCTTTTATCAGAGAGGTCTTCCAAAGAATTGGATGTTTCAATTTCTGTCAGAAAATGCAGAGGGGGCACCCTAAGGTATCCAGAGAGTTTGACTTGAATTTTGATGGAACCAAAACTAAGGTGGGAACTCTTGAACTTGAGGTATATGAAGTAACTATTTCAGCAAGTAATGAGATGCCAAACACTGGTGAAAGATGGTTTAAGTCCATGAATCTAAATGCATCCTTCTTTAAAGAGATCCTTAAACCAGAATTTTAGGGAGATAACCTATCAAAGGGAGTGTCTAGGAGCCACTTGGTTGAGGGATTTGACAATATTCTAAGGGTTATCCAAAGAAATTTCACCTGTGAGGGCATATTCAATATGATTTACCAATACCACATTAGACTTTTGCTGCACTTCATAGGCAAAGACCTCATGAACCTCCATTTCTATCTGTTTAGGAGTATTGGGAAAATGGATGATAGGGTCCAAGGCAAGTCCAAGGCTATGGACATGAGTGTTTTTCACTCAGGATTGATTAAGATGGTTGTGATGTAGGATTTGAAGAAGAGAAATATGGAATGGGATCAATTCATTACCTCTACACATCTGCAATTAAATGTAGCTCCTACTCCTCAATATAAAGTGCACAACCCTCTTCAAGTTGATATCATTGTTCACACAGAGAGACAAGTAGAAAGAGGAAGGGAAAACATTGCTAAAAATGATGAATCTCCTAAGGAACAATAAGAATAAGGGGGATCTCATCACTCTCCACAAAGGGAATTTTCACCCCAACCAGCTCTAGAATTGGCAGAAATTCCATCAGCTAGAGCCACATGAAAAAAAGGAATAAGGTTACTCTTCCCCTCACCAGCTACTGCAGTTGAAATTAAAGCTAGGAGGCCCTTCACCAGGTCATCATCCAAGAAGGAAACTGTTGAAAAATAGGTCATAACAGAATTTCCCGTCAAGAGGAATGATAAAGGTAAAATTGAGGCTGTTGAAAAATATATTGAAGTCATAGACATAACCACTCCCCCTGAGAACCCTACCTTCAAAAGACTGATCATAAATCTTAGAGAATCTAGAAAGGAGATTGCTCACTTGAAGGCAGAAGGGTTGGATGAGAGGAAAAAGTTGAAAGCTCTGATGGATATGTATCTGGAAACTATTGATAAAGACGGGTTTATAACAAAGAGATTTATGCCCCTCCATAGGCAGCTTAATAGTTTATACAAACAAAATAGGGTTTTACAATCTCAAATCAGAAAACCTAAGTTGGAGTTGTAGCCTTTCAAGTAAGAGCTAGCCCAAATGAATTTTAATGTGTTGGCCCAAGATGGAACAAGAAGGAGTACCAGACTCAGGAGGTGAAGTGAAGTGCCTCAAAGAATGTCAGTTTTGGAAATGGTTATCCTTGCATTTTGAAGATTTTGGGGAAAATATAATGCCTATAGATGAGTTTTGACTCACAAAACATATCATGAGGCTTCTACAGGCTTAATTAACTTTGGAAATTTTTTTTGGGCATTTTTGACTCAAACTGGACAAATCAAACAACTACAAAACATTTCATAGTGTTTGGCACTGCGAAATGGTCTACACAGTCGGACACTGCAACTTCACTGCATAATTTGTTGCGAAATGGTCTACATTGTCGGACGCGGCAACTTCGCTGTGAAATACACTGTGAAATGGTATACACAATCAAACACTACAACTTCACTGTGAAATCCACTACAAACTGGTTGATAAATTCAACGTTATATGATCCACTACCAACTCCTGTTTTGATGGGTTTTAAGAGGATCAATGGTCACTAGATGGCTAGTGGAACATGGCACAACTAGTTAGAAGTTAGTTAAAGCTTAAGGATACCTGGAAATAAAGGAAATGCACTCAAAGGACACCTCACTATGCAAGATTAGGGTGTTAGGATGGTTGCCAACATTTTCCCTTTTATAGCAGTTTTTTTTTTTCCACTTTGTACAGGTGTAAGATTTTCAGTTTTAGTTGAAAGAATCCTATGTTAGAGGATCAAGCTCGCATTGTATGTTGTCATTCCTTGTTTAGGCTATAAATGCAGCATTAGAACACATTTTTTAGGTTCAAATGGTTGTAGTAAAATACCTTTTATTAATTTTAATGAACATAGCCTACTCTAGTTTTGATGTATCAGACTTGATGAAATCTTGTTTAATGGAAGTTAGTTCTCTTTTTTCCATCTTATTTATCTCACTCATAATTTGTACTATCATTGAAGGATTCAAATGATATTTTGTAGCAGTATGACAATGGATGTTTGATTGTGATATTGTTATAGCTTTCTCAAAGTTTTTTTTTGTTTGCTTGGATTTAAGAAGTTCTTGTATCTGAACCATTTCTCTCGTTTTTCTACTGGAATATCCTAAATCTAGTGGAAGACTCACTTCATCTTCTTACTAAGTATTCCTTCTATTCACACTAATCCTCAAAACCCCGACCTAAGCTAAAAAACACCTCTTTTGTTGATGCACTTGATCTAGAATTTCTTGTGGTTTTAAATTGTTGAACTAAGTTTTATTTATTTGACACCACATTTGAAGAATTATCTCATAAACATATTGATGGGTACTGAGCTTCCACTTTAGCAGTCAAAGCATAACTTTCAGTGCTAAAATTAAAAATGTTAGCACCAAAAGTCACACGTTGACTACTAAAGTGTAAGCTCAGAACCCATCAGAATGTAAAATAAAAGTTTTGGTTTGAATAGGTGGATTAGAAAGATTGAGAAAGAAAGGGAGAGGGAAGTAAACTGCGGATCAATAGGCTACACCAATGGGAAATGGAGTCACACAAACACCCTGAAGTTAGAAGGCAATTGAAAAGCATATTAGAAAAATGGATTATAAGATGGCATATGGAATAAAGGATAAGTTAACATAAGGTAGATCATCCATTAAACAAAGATCCTCTCTGCAAAATGGATTATAATGCTCCTTGAATAAACAAAACTAATACACCAGTCCCACATCAACATTATAGAGATGGTCAAACATCCAAACCTCTTGATGATGATCGATCCTCTGTTCCCTCATTGGAAGGCTCTAAAATCCTCTTCCCAGTAAAGAGGCACAATACATGAGTTATAGGAAATCACAACAAACCCCTTGCTACTCAAGAATCTATTAATCAAATACAACCATTGATCATGAAAGATACAATTCATTCAAGCAAGATAGAAATGAAGATGAATAACACAAAGAACACAATATGATATAACAAATCTCATGAATCTTCAATGTCATGAATATTTACATGATAAAAATGCCATCATCTTTACAAATGAACACACACAGGGAAACTATCTTCTCCTATTCTCTCTATCCTCTCTTGGCTCATGAATCCAACCCTTCTCCAAGATCTCCCTCCTTCATTAAATAGGAAATAGTATCAAAATATCATTAGGAGGTTGAATCCCATCTCTTTCATTGGATTCTAGGCCTTGGAGATAGATAGCAACAACCAAAGAGACAAAAATCCAACAAACTGCTAATCAGGAAATTGTTGGAAGTCATTAACAAATTGTTTCCAACTCACTGCATGAGGTCTTTAATGGAGATAAAAATTAGATGCATGTGTCCCTTAGCATCTAACTGATCTCTGATAATTTGTTCGAACCCTCCTTGACAGGCGGAAACCTCCCAACAAGGCGAATATCCAATCAACTATGCAAAACAAAGAGTTTGCAGCAGATTTCACAACACACTGATGTTTTAATTTTTCTCTCAAATGCCAAACTAGGTTCGGCTGATTTTTTGTCAGCAAGTCAACAACATCATGTTGTTTCTCCACAAAACAATTTAGAGGAACCGAAATGGGAATTCAAAAAATTATAAACAAAAATATCCTTTGATGTGTGCTAATTTCTTAAAAATAGTAAAAAATACCATTTCGCAGCGTTGACGCTGTGAAATTTCTTGTAGCAACATGTTTAACCTTTTCCAATGTTTTATCATTTCAAAACTCTATCAAGTGTCCCAAGAATGTTGTAAAATTCATTATATTGATATATGACTTAGAGTAAAGCACCACAACTGATAATCATGGCTTACAACTCATATCCATCACCCAAAAAATGTTGCAAAATGCATAAAAATAGGTTAACAACATTAACAACATTAACAACATTTGCAACTTTAAGCCTCCTTCAAGAAACTATCAACCACACATTGTAAATTGTATAGGGGTAATAATTCACTCGTTTAAGGATGATTTTGAAAGGATGCAAAAGGTGAAAGTTTCAATAGTCCTAGAACAGAGGGTTCACAACGCCAACAAATATATCAGTAAAAGGACCTCCTTTCAACCTTCAAATAGTATGATAACACTTATGAAGTATCCAACAGACTTGAGCTTGATTCATATAATTGGAGATTTTAACACACATGTCTGCAAACTATTCAACCTCCAACACTCTCCTTCAGCTAGTTTGCAACGCCTAGCTTAAACACAATTTGCACACTTGGAGGAAGCTGTTAGAAAATTTATGACATAATCCCTAAGAATTTGTTTAAAATACAAGATCTGAAAACAATAAGATCTTATGTGTCATGATTCTTTGACCCTACAATTCCATGTGATAACATTGGCTCCACAGGGGGTGGCATGCTCCCTATGAGCTGCTAAGAACATGCATTTTAGTGCCTTATCCATTCCATCTCTGCATATTGTATTCCTGAAAACATATCTGCCCCTTATTGAAAAATAAAAAAACTGTCATAAGTTGCAAACTGAACTCATAGTGTAGACAAATTCAAACAGAAAATCACATGCTCATGGAGTGAGCTTATTTATGTACATCAACCTAATCTAATCTACCCAGCTCAACTCCCTAATTAAGCAATATGATATGTCCAATATAACCAGTCAAATAACTGTTTGGAATGTGAGACTTGTGTCCGGTCTTGAAAAATTGAAATGGACAATGATAAAATAAAATATGACTGAGAGTATAGCTGAAACCAATATCCATAGTGCAGAAGTGATACAAAATTTGAGCTAAAACAAATATCCATATATGCTGCCATCGGATCATAAAAAACATGAGAGAATAACTCAATAAAAAATTTCTTTACCATTTTGTTGTGTTGGTTTTGTCACTTGGGTGAGAAAAAAAACAACACTTTCAAGTCTAGATAAGCCTGCTAGACAAGACATAAGTTTTTGAGTGGGTTATACAAACCAAACACATATGAAAACAAATAAATTAACTAAAACAACTAAGAAATAAATGTTAGAAAGATTGAGAAACTTAGAACCATGAAAATCAAACAATGACCAACATAATTCTACCAATGGATCAATAGATTAGTAGGCAAAACACCATAGAGAAAGGCAGGAACTTATGAATCCCCTCTTCCCTAATTGAGAGCTCTTCTCTCCTTACAATGGAAGAAATGACAAATGGTGAAGAAAAACAATGCCTACTCCCTCAAGAGGTGAGTGGAATGGTCTATTGGAATGGTGCTTGAAGGCTTCAAAGAGAAAAGAGGATTCACAAGGAAGAATTCTTCCAGCATAACAATACCTTGAAGATATTGGTTTCTTAGAGCACGCATGGCTCTTATTTATAGCATTCATACATGGAAAAATGTAATTGGTTCATAGTGTGAACAAGGGGCCTTTTAGGGCACTCTCTAGCCCTTGATCAACCTCCAAGCTAAATTTCTCTCAGATATGAGTGTCAAATCACGTTGGGGGTTAGAATAGAAGTGGTTGAGGGGATGACAAGATTCATAAATGCGTCGTTCATGGAAGTGTGTGGCTTTTCTCGTAGATAGTCATGCATTTTTCGCATAGTGCTCACTGATGGATGTGTTGGCCCATGCATGCTGTGCACTCCTCCTTTGGTGAATCTATGCACTTCAATTTTTGATCCAATTATATAGTTTTTTTTCCTTCTGGATGAATTTTTGTGCTATACATGGACTAATTGTTGTTTCCATTGATGTTTTTCCTTAACCATTGTGTCCAATGTTGCATACGTTTTTTCAATGATAACAGATGCCCCCTGATGTGTGAGGTTAGAATCATACATATAGCCGAAGTACATCAATGTTTATTTTTCTGAGAGTGCCACTGTAAGGAAGAGTGAAGAGAGGAATTGCAAGATTGATCCGTTGGAGGAAGAGGGAAAACTATGGGACCCAAACCTTTCTCTAGGAAGAAAAAAAAAAAAAACTATGTACAAACGAGGTAGGCATGCCCCATTCTTGTGTCATCAAACCAAAATGTGAGACTGTAACTGAAGATGGATGTTGATGTAGATAACTAAAACACCCTCAAGGGAGGTTGATAACGACATATGACAATTATGAATGGTGAATGGACTCTGAAGTGAGGCTAGGATGACTGTAAGAATTGTTGATGACCCGTAGGCATTGATGGCCTAACAGATTCATTGATCTTCGGCTAGTATGAAACAACTGCAATAGTCATATTGTAAGACCCACCATAACATGAGATTTTGTTGAATTTGAATGTTATGGGGGTCAACAAAATCAGAGAGAAATGATGACATTATCTGTGTCGTCTGAGACTCCTCATTGAAAAGGTAATGAGAGTTAAGATACTATCGTCCTTCTGGAAATTGTGTTGATGTTGAAAGGAAGGGAGACCTGACTCCAAGAAGCGAAGGGCTTCGTGAAATCCACTAAGTAATAGGTGATATCAGGTACTGATGGGTAACATGAATGAAGTCAATATGTTGTGAGACTCAAGACTGCCCTTGGTTGGGGAATTTTGGAGGATGATTGGCCGCAAATGTAAAACTGGATCTAGTGTCAGGGAGGATGACTAGATATGGGGTTAAACTATGCTAGAGGCTAAAAAAGTAGACAAACTCATAGATCATGGGTACATGGACTTGGGATACTCGGGGTTTTTGAACGATGTCAGTATGAAAAGAAAGAGTGGATGTCCCAACCAAGGGTGACATGGGTTGCTTTTCCAGGGAAAAATAATTCCATCAAGGGTGATGACGAAAAAGCTAAGTATATGATGGAAACAAAGACTTTTTACAATTACCAAATAAATAAAGAATAATTTGGGTTGAGTATATAGATACAGAAACGGGTGCCCCAATGAAATATGGATTGGCCTATTAGGGCACAAGTTCGTGAAAGAAGACTGGTGGAGGGTGGGGGCCCCATGGGTGGGTTTCTATATTAGGTAAATGGATGGAGGAAAATCTACAGATGGGAAAAATGATGGTGGATGAGATGGAGTGATAATGAAAATGGGGAGGTGCAGTCAATAGAAACGAGATGATATGACTTGGGATTCCATTGGGAAGGTTAGAAATATGATGAGAAAAAGTACGGAGTTCATTCTTGGAAGTGCATAAGACTATCGGGATTCCCATCCCTAGGGGGTGATGTTAAGAACCAAATATCAATAGAGCATAGAAAAACCTCAGAAAAATTACTCAACACCTTGAAAAAGAGATAATTTCAGATAATAAGCCTCTTCGAGGGGGAAACCTCCTTTTACCCCACTTAAATGTTCAAGTACAAGATGATTCAAAATGAAAATGTCCCGTTGGTATATATAGGAGACTAGGAGGTATAATTACAACTAATGGCCTAAAAATGACATAAATAAAATAACATTACTAATATAATATGCCCCAATTAAGGGGTAATGAGCCAATATTAGGGTTTAACATACCCCTCCCCTTGAGACAAGTGTTGTCCACAATGCTTGAGTAACTCTGGATGCTTTTGTATAAAAGACTCATCTTCCCAAGTGGAATCTTCAGCCGGTAGTTTCCTCCATTTAATGAGATACTCTGAAATGGATCTAGTCCTTAGCTGGCAAATTCTTGTGTCAGTGATGGCTTCAGGCTCCAGTATGATTTTTCCTTCCTTGTCAAGTTCTAGAAATATAGTTTGAACTGGGATCTTGTCGCCTATAACCTTATTTAAGCATGAAACATGGAAAACTGGGTGTACTAATGAAGATGCAGGAAGCTCCAATTTGTATGCCATAGTACCAATCTTTTGCAACACCTTATAAGGGCCATAGTACTTTGGTGACAATTTATTATCCTTCTTGGCTTGCTTGAGGGACATCTGTTTGTATGGTTGTAGTCTTAAAAATAACCAATCCCCTACTTCAAAACTTCTTTCACTATGATGTTGATCTTCTTGTTGTTTCATGCGATTTTGTGCCATGGTCAGGTTGTCCTTTAATATTTGGAGAACTTGTTGTTGATTCTCGATGTGATCTTCTACTGCTTGAACCTTAGATTTTTATTTTAGAGAAGTTGTGATGGAAGGAGGGTGGTATCCATAAAGTGCCATAAATGGGGTCATTTTTATTGCAGTATGAAAGGAAGTGTTATACCACCATTCTGCCAAGGGTAACGATTTGAACCATTGTGTTTGTTTATTAGAGACAAAGCAACGAAGGTAGCCTTCTAGACATTTGTTCACTATCTCGGTTTTTCCATCAGATTGAGGATGATAGGATGAGCTATAAGCCAATTGAGTACCCAAACAAGAAAATAATTATGTCCAAAAATGTCCAGTGAAGATGGGATCTTTGCCACTTACAATAATCTTTGGGCTGCCATGTAGCTTTTGAACTATCTCCATGAATGCGATGGCAACTGTACTAGCTTTGAAGGGATGAGAGAGTGCACAAAAGTGTGCGTACTTGGTCAGTCTATCAACAATCACCAAGATGACACTCTTTCCTTCAGACTTTGGTAATTCTATGATGAAATCCATGGAAACCTCCTCCCAACGTTGACTTGGGATGGATAATGGTTGTAAAAGACCTGGGGTCTTAATTGTTTCCACCTTATTTTGTTTGCAAACCAAACATTCTGCCACAAAACTTTGAACATCGGTTTTAAGGCCATCCCAAAACAAATCCTTCTTGACTCTATGGTAGGTTTTCAAAAATCTCGAGTGCCCTCCTATTGGAGAGGTGTGCAATTCCAATAGTACCTTTTGTTTGAGTTGGGAGTTCTTACATAAATATAAGCAATCTTTGTACCATAGTGAATCATT
>ML814841.1:131966-162327 GCA_009831015.1 Picea engelmannii | reverse complement strand
ACATTAAATCATCACCATCAACCAATCATCACATAGAACCTGATAATGCTTTCTGAGACTTCTTCAATTTCTGCAATTATTCAATTCTTGGAGTACTCTGATCCTATAGATAATGTTACTCAATGTATTCTCTGAAACTCCTTTAATTTTCACTCCTTGAATCCTCCCCAAAAAGAGGTTATAGAAAGAATGGTAGACTTTATTCAATTCTGGTCTGTTCAGAAGAACCAACTTGTACAACATGCCCCACGCTCAATATTTAGCATCTGATTCTGAAACTCACACAAAAGAAATTACAGTCCGTACTATTTCCAATGGAAGTGGTCCCACTACATTTGGAGTCTTTATGAAAAAGTTATGACTGTTTTACCCAGAACACCTGTTTATTGACTAGTTTCAGGACTGGTCACAAACCCTATATTCCACAGAGTGTATCTCCATAATTGTAGCGAATCAAGAGATGAAATTTTTACCATAGGTACCTTGATATGTCTTCTTAATACCATAGCGATTTCACCATATGAATCGTTCTAGAAAAATGGTTATAGAAAAAATGGTAAGATGACCTGAAAATAACATACCTTAGAACACATCACCAAAAGACTTCATCCTCCCTTGAAATCCGGCCTTCTTTTACTTCTTCTTCCCTCAGAAATTTGACTTGTATCAAATGAATGTATAATGATATTTATTTATACCATTTATATCACTTCCTTTGAACATTAGGGCCGACCTGACACTTTCTTATTTTGTAATTATTTTCTTTAATTATTTTCAGGGCCTACATGTACTTCCTTTTTCAATTCACTTTGTCATATTCAAAAATTCATTTCTCCTCAACCATGAGGATCCATGTGACGTGCCACATACCACCGAAAACAACATGATGTATACTATCCATTCATGGGTGTTGTATATGCATGTGAATTTTCCTTCATGTCCAAATACCTTTATCAATCTTGCGGTCCAAAACCCATGACTAGGGTTGACATCAATGGCAACAATCAATCTTCCAACAGGGGAGAGTGATACTGGGTGATAGTACCCAAATGAGGTAGAGGTAAAGGTATTGCAGAGCCAGATGTAAGGGCCCTAAAGGTAAATGTTATAGGGTATGAATGGGATATGAAATTGATTTACATAGGGAATAATTACATGCCAGTGTCGAACATATACCTGAAGGGGTTGTAAGATTGCAGAACAACTACCTGCACACATGAAAACAAAATACCCGAAATGAAAAGTACCTGATGATCAAGAACATATAACAACTATTTGATAAAATTGAACATGAGCATGCATACCTAAACATGACTTGAGAAAAATTCTCCTCCGGGGACAAGTGTAGATGGTGACCCGAGGAATGTGAATGCGTATATGGTGAGACTAGGATCTCGTGGCTAAGAATGGATAGGAAAAAAAAGGCTATGGGCTACTGTAACAGAGTGTGGAAGTTGGGAAAAAGGGACTATATATGGATAGTGGGCCCACAATTCCACCTCATTTGTACATGTCATTGTTGCTGAGCTAACGAGATAGATGTGAGGATATTTCAATATTGCGGGAGTGTGAGGCTACTGTTGTGCAGTTTAATTGTCTAAATAAATAGATAATTAAGGTGTTCAATATGAATTATCAAACCCAGGGAAGTTTTGTTATTGCAAGATAATTGTGCACAGTTTATGCTAGATTATGAAAGAAAACACTAATCAAATTGCAGTAAGGTAAATTAACAGTAAAAGAAACAGAATTGAAAATCTGAACACTAACACAAGTTGCTGACACAGCTGGAGTTCTAATCTATTGTTGCAGAATTGAAGCCACACTTGCATAATTGAAATCACACTTGCATAATTGAAATCTAATTTCCAGGAGTAGAATTTGATGAGTGTATAAGAATCCTGGATTATCTAATCTATTCTAATTTTCTATTTTACTCTTGCAAAAGGAAGTTCTGTGCTAATTGATGAAAGGAAGTCTACTTAATTGGAGAAAGGGAATTCACACTTCTATTTACTTTTTCTTGAAAAAAAATATTTAATCTAATGTAGAAAATGAATTCACTCTCAAAGCAATTCTCCAGCAGTGTTCAACATTTGATTCTAACTCTCATGAGACAGACTGATGCGCATTAACAGAAAGGGACTGAATTGTAACAACAAATGTATTCTAGCTATGCATAAATAGATAAATCACATAACTATAAACAATCAAAGCAGTTAATCTAAAAATAACAATAGAGGGGAGTCTGTGAGGAAGGTAGGCCCTTTCCTTCTCACTGAATTCACTCGAAAAGACTACAGTAGGTTGGATAAACTCAAATCACTTCTTTATTAAATCACCAAAATGTTCAGATGCAAAATGCTTCACTTCACTCTCTGTTACACAACTAATCTCTATTGCCTAATGGTTACAACAGATCTATTATTTAAAGACATAGACATTCAATTAAACGGACTTAGAACAGAGTTGAGAATCGAATATTCTCAAGCTGTTCGTATGATATAAAATATCTGTTATCATCACAAAATCTAGAAATGATCTTGATCACCAGCGTGAGCCAAAACATGTAACAACCTTGAGGATACATATTTAAGATACGGATTTGAATGATAAACCATCTTCTAGGATCAGTGGGAATCTGTTGCAGCAGTTGTAATAGCTTCCAAGAAAGGTGCACAGTTGTTGTAGTCATGTAACATCATGCAGAACTGCCACACAACTGTAACAACTGGTGTAACAACAACGATATTTCTTCAAGACTTGGTTGTTTTTCTTTAATCTACACATTTTGATCATTAGTTGAACAGTCATGGGTAAAATATGAGAAATGCTACCAATCAAACATGTTAAGTAAACAAGAATACAAAAGCAAGATCAATGATTCATACCTTGGGAAAAAGGTCTTAGCAAACATGATATTAGGCATTTTAGCATAGAAATGATAAGGTTGAATGAGCAAAAGATATAGTGAAAAAATGACATTTCTGGATCCTAACATGCCCCCCAACTGAAGACATTGCATGTCCTCATGCAATCCGCATTCAATCCTTACTATGAATCTGAGTCAGGGAAGTGACTCCTCCAGTGCAAATTGCTAAGACCAATTGCTAAGTACCAGTATGGGAAAAAGCAATCAAATCACATGTGTGTACCCCAACATCTTCTGTTTCAAAAATCTGTCTGAGTTTCTTTATCTTCAAGAACAAAAACAGTTTGAGTTGCTTGAGTTACAACTTGTAAGCGTAACAAAGGTTCTTGTGTAAAAGCTACGATTAAAGCAACAACTAGTCTATTACCTTGATATGTCTTCTGCCTTACTGGTTCTTCTGGAGAAGTAAGGTCATATTCTGTCTTGACTGAGAGATTGGTTGGTTCTTCAGCATGACCAGTGACTGGTAGTTTCACTATTTTATACCCTGCCTGAAAGTAAATATTACCACATTCATAGCACATGTGCTCTCTATTTTCATTCATAACAACTACTGTCTGTGCTAATATATCCAAAGTTGACTCCTCTGGGTTTCTCTTTCAAGCAACATGCAATTCTGTCTTTAGGGAATCCAACTTTACTTTGAGATGGTCATTTTCCTTCATTAGTTCAATAATCCTGGAATTTTCTGTACCCTGTATCTTCTTCTCAATTTGAGCAAACAACTGAGCAAGTGGCACATCATCATTATCCTCTCTATTTTGTGTAACTGGTTCTTGTGTAACAACTAATTCTGGAACGACTGGTTCTTGTGGGACAGTCTCTTCTTGGGTAGTTGGTTCTTGTGTAACAACTAATTCTGGCATGACTGGTTCTTATGGGACAGTCTCTTCCTGGGTAGCTAGTTCTTTTGTAATAGCTAAGTTCTGGGAAGAGGATGGTTCTTGTGTCATAGTCATGTTGTTGGAAGGGACTGGTTCTTGTGTAACAATCACTTATTTAACAACGGGGGATAATGCATGAAGAATGGGTATTGCCTGTTCCATATGCTTCCATCCAACAACTGCTCCAGTAGACCTCGCTGACCTAGTTCTCCTCCTAGGTAATGTAGAGACAAAAGCAAGGGATTTCCTTTTATTCGCTTTAGGAGAAGGAGGGCGTTCTTCAACAACCAGACAATGAGGAAAATCTGCAAGTATGGGTTTTTTTATAATCTGTACTTCGTCACTCGATGAGTGATGCATAAAATCACCAAGTGGAGCTGATGATTCTGGTGCAATTCGTTTACATTTGGCCTAAATGGAAAAAATGGTTTCTTGAAGTTCCTTGCACAAGGTAAAACCTGAGATATGTATCTCCATAAAATCAATTAGTCGCTCACTCAGGTTTGTATCATTGATGTCAAAATCTGGCAGGGTCTGAGCATCAGCAAAATCAAGACTCTCTGTCACAGAAACAGGAGGGTTTTGAGTTTCTTCTGGTGCAACTCTATCGATTCCTCTCTGAGTGGTGTTAGAGTTGCTTCTGGTTTTGAGTTTTCTTCTCTGAGTTGAATTACTGGCAGTTAAAGTGGGGGCTTTAACTATTTTTTCAACTGAGGGATGAGGCTCACGACTTGGTCCAGGGAATTGGTTTTCAACTGCTGGCTCAATCACAACTGCAGGCATAGGGTTTAGTTGTTCTGGTTTGGCCATAACAACAGGCACATGATTTGGCTGTTCTAGTTCGACCATAAAAGAAAGCACAATATTTGGCTATTCTTCCACTTCAGGTAATGAGTCATTAGGAATTACCATTCCTCTATCAATCAACAACCCTATCAGTCTATGATTGGAAAGACAATTCTTGGGATGCTTTGATCTCTTGACAAAGTGAGCCATATTATGCAAGGAATGAATAAGGTAATAAGGGATGTTTATTAACTTCTGATGTCTTAAATGTGACAATAGGATAAAATCAAAAAATAAACTACTTGATATCTTCCCTCGCATGTAATGTACCTTTTTATAAATTCTGATACTTTCTCCCATGGTATGGGTAAGGAACTTACATCTACACCTCGGCCCTTGGTCTGAACTTTCTCATCGTCCATGAGAAAACCGTTCTATGCTTCGGGAAGATGTGCTTTTCTGCTAAACCACCTTTCTCCTGTGGTCGACAACCCTGTCACAGTAGCCACAGTTTCCTCTGTCACTGGAATCCTCACCCCGTGCACCATTTAATACCCTTCTATGAGATTCTAACTGAACTCCAATACCTCTGCTTCATTAAACTCGTACAACTTCTCAAAATAAGAAATCCATCCAGCCTGTAGAAATTTTTGGTAAACATCTGGGTATAGCAAAAATGCATCCAGATTTTCCGGTTCATACCTCACAACTGATCCTCCCATGACATTGTTTTAGAGTCTAAATAGTCACAAAGGAGGAGAAACCAGCACCTAAACTAGATACACAACAAATTCGAACGTAGATTGCATAAAGAACACAATGTTTCAGGGAAGAAATAAGCGTGGTCGAAAGGTGGTGGAGGTGAATATAAAATGGGATTTTGACGGCATAGATTTTCTTTCCCCCTCCAACTAATCTGATTGGCTTATGGTGCAATGCATTTAGGATATCCAAAAGGTAAGAATTAAATCTTGCTTCCATATCTACATCACTTTGACACGTAGGATTAGTAATGTACCTCATAACTTACCTGACGAACCAATCTGTCGGAATAAATGCACTATCCAACTGCCATCTGATTCGTGTGGAATAGCTGTAATGATGAGAGATGGCTCTGGAACATGAGAAATGATGATATGACAAGTGGATCATAGGTGGAGTCCTTTATTTGGTTGACCAGCTGGAAATCTGTGGATGTGGAGTCAAGTAATGATGAAGTGGCATTGTTGGTCAGAGAGAGCATGAAGTAATTTGGAAAATGGCAGAAATCTTCACAAAAACAATGGAAATGACAAAAAAATAGTGTTTCAACATGGAAAGATAGTAGAGCGGGAAAGATTAATGGAATATCAACATGGAAAAATTGCAGAAATGCGAAAAATGGGTGAAGCGACATGTAAAATAGTGAAAAGGAATAACAATGATAGGTGTATCAGCATGTATTTTGGCCGGAATTGTGTAATTGAGTGTAGCAGCATGCAGATCAGCCAAATTGTCGAAAAAGAGTGTAACAACATGTAAAACAAAATAGTCAGGAAAATGGCGTAACAACATGTAAAATAACCATTTTGCAGGAAAGAGGTGTAGCAACATGTAAAATGACCATTTTTTCGGAAAGAGGTGTAAAAACATGTAATCCGGTCGAATAAAGAATCCCTTAGTTTTTAGGAATTTTTTCAAACTTCAAAAACTAATCCTTTGGCTCCTTTCGCTGTAATCTACCTTGTTGTTCATCAATCCATCTGCACACAAGTAACTTCCTGATACCCTTCTAGGCTGAATTTACTAGAAAAATGTAAACATTTTAAGCAAAAACAGAAAAATTCAAATTCCCAGAGTTTATTTATATACAAGGTTTTATTGAGAAGAAAAAATTTCTAAGGTTTAGAAGGGCAAGGATGAAGCTCCTTTCTCTTTAAAAATTGATAACCTGTATCAGCTGTACAACTAGATTTAAATTCTTCCTTGGAAAGTGGACGTTGATACAGGCGCAAGCGATGACCATTTGCAAGTAACTGTGTATTGGATCCATTAATAGTGATCAATCTGACTGTCCCATTGGGAAAAATAGTGTCTACCTCGTAAGGTCCCAACCATCTTGTACGCAACTTACCCTGAAATTATTTAAAGTGCGAATCATACAACATAGCCTAATCTCCCTTTTTGAATAACTTCTTCTTGATGACTCGATCATGCCACTTGGTTCTTTACTGTTGAATCCCTGTGGTTTGATGAATAGTGTCCAAACGCTTTTCATCCAGCTCATTTATCTCTTATAGTCTGGCCTTTTGTGCCATAGTCAAGTCTAGATTGACTACTGATGCAGTTCTTAGGGTCTTGATCTCGAACTCAATGGGAAAAATAGGGCTCTTCCCATATACCAGTTCATAAGGAGAAAAACCAGTTGTGTTCCTCTAAGCGGTTCGATAAGCCCATAGAGCTTCATGCAATCTGTCATACCAATCCCTACAATGTTCCCTCACTGTCTTAGTAAGAATAGCTTCTATGACCTTGTTTGTAATTTCCACCTGCCCATTACCTTGGGGATGGTATGGAGAAGTTGTTCTATGCAAAACATGATATTTACTGAGTAGGGATTCAAACTTATGTGATGTGAAAGGTGGTCCCCCATCATTTACTAACTCTCTGGGAACTCTAAACCTAACAAAGATATCTTCAAAAACAAATCCTAAGACAAATTCTTCTAAGGCCCTGATGAGTGATTTTGCCTCTACCCACTTGGTCATGTAATCTGTGCAGACCAATATATAGAATTTCTGATTAGAAGATGAGTTAATGGGCCCTATAAAATCTATGGCCCATCTCTCAAAAGGCTCTAACACCACTTGAGGCTGGAGAGGCATCTCATCCCTATGATTTGGCTGACCCATTCATTGACAACTGTCACAGGCTTCAACATACTTCCTTGCATCTTGAAATATTGTGGGACAAAAATAGCCCATCCTCAAAATTTTATGCCCAGTCCTTTTATTAGAAAAATGATCCCCACAAGGGCCATCATGGCAAGATTTAAGAAGATCATAAACTTCATCATCTCTCACACATCTCCTGATTTATTGATCCAGGCATGTGTAGAAAATATTTCCTCTTATCCAACTATACCGAGCACTCTTCTGAATAATCTTCCTTCTTTCTCAGGGAGATAGATGTGTAGGTACCTTCCCTGCAACCAAATAATTAGCAATGTCTGCATACCAAGGTGAGTGAGCAGATACTGCAAACAAATTCAAATATGGAAAGGAATCATCTACATGTGAATTATCATCATTTATATTCAATCTTGAGAGAAAATCAACAACCACATTTTCTTTTCCTGGTCTATCTACTATAGTGATGTCAATTTCTTGTAGTAATAACAACCATCTTGTTAATCAATAATTAGTAATAGTTTTATTCATCAAATATTTAATTGCTGAATGATCAGTATGAATAAAAGTAGAATAACCAGTGATATAATGCCTAAATTTATTGATAGCATAAACTGCTGCCAAGAATTCATTTTCTGTAACTGTGTAATTTAACTCAACAGGAGCCATGTTCTTGTTGATATAGTAGATAGCATAGGGAAATTTGTCCTCCTATTTCCCTAGCACTACACCATTGCAATATCTGAGGCATCTGAAGAAATTTGAAATGGAAGAGCCCAATTGGGCCCTCTCAAAATGGGAGTTGTGGACAATTTCTGTTTCAGATCTGCAAAAGACAATTCACAATTGTTAGTCCAACTAAAGTCAAAATCTTTTGTTAATAGAAAAAATAAGGGAGAGGAAAGATTGGATTTTTTTTAATGAATCTCATATAATATCCAACATGCCCTAAAAATCTTCTTACCTCTTTCTGAGTTAATGGAGTTGGAATGCCCAAAATTACCTGGATTTTGGCTGGGTCTACCTGAATTCCTGCATAAGAAATGAAGTGTCCCAACACCATACCTTCACTCATCATCATATGACACTTTTCTGTACTTAGAGAAAGATGAGACTGCATACATATTTTGAGTACTTTTTCCAGACTATCTAGAGCTTCATTGAAATCAGTACCATAAGGTGTAAAGTCATCCATGAATATTTCCATACAGTCATTCACCATATCAGAGAAAATACCAATTACAACTCTCTAGAAAGTGGTTGGTGCATTAAACAATTCAAATGGGAGAACCTTGTAGGAAAATGTACCCCAAGGGCTGGTAAAGGTGGTCTTATATTGGTCCTGTGGAGCAATTGTTATCTGGTTATAGCCACTAAATCCATCTAGGAAAGAGAATTTTTTTTTCCCAGATAGGTTGTCTAGAACCTGATCAATAAATGGCAGAGGGAAATGATCCTTCTGTGTGGCCTTATTCAGGGCTCTATAGTCCACACACACTCTCCATTTACCATAATTTTTAGACACAATAACCAAGGGTGAAACCCACTCACTATCTCATATAGTGTAGATGAATCTTGCATTAAGAAGTTTCTGGAGTTCTTCCTTAACAATCTCTTTAATATTAGGGTTCATTCTCCTTTGGGGTTGGAAAATGGGCTGACATTATTCCTTAATGTATATATGGTGGGTGCATAGTTAAGAGGAAATTCCTTTCATATCCATGTAATCCCAGGAAACTACCTCTTTATGTTCAATCAATAACTTCATCAAACGTCTAGTTTCAGCAGAAGATAAATCAGGATTGATGTTCATGGTTTTTCCAGGTTTGATTTCTACAATGATGATCTTAGAACTTAATTTAGGAAATAATTCAATTGTTTCAATATCTGCTATTATAGCTGAATTAAATTGATTTACAACAGTTTCTGAGAATATCTCTGGGCTCACTCCTTTCTGGGTAGTAGGGTCAAAAATTCTACTCAATCGGTGATACATGTTTTGTGTAACAGCAAAGGGGTCACTGATAAAGCTATTGATTATATCATCCTCTTTCTCATATTTGAAACTCAGGGATTTTCCTATGGTTAGCACAGGGAGAGCTCTTTCATCCTCAAGGTCCATCCAAAAAGAATTTTCGGGTTCCACACTGGGCGTAGAATGAGGATAAAGGGTAAGTTTCTTGGTATCATAACCATCAGAGATGGTCATTGAAATAGATCTACAACCAATGAAAGCATCAGTTGTAGCTAACCATGGTCTTCCTAGAATTAGAGGGTGGAACCCAGATAGGTTTTAGGTTGCAATATGACAAAACCAGTAGGATACCCCCATGAATCAACTGAAATAACTAGATCATTGATTACTCCTTCTGGTTTGATAGTAGAACGATCAACTAATTCTAAAACCGTAGGAGTAGGTCGAACTTGCGTTTCGAGTTGCAACAATTGTGTCATCTCTATTGGAATAATGTTAATTGATGCCCCTAAATAAACTAACACATCGGGAATAAATGTCTGTCCAATTTTGACAGTGACTATAGGGTTTCATGGGTCACCATATTTAATAGGTGGGGTTTTTCCTAACATTAGTTCAGACAATTCTCCCACTACGTGTACTGTGAGGGGGTCCCTAGGTTTCCTTCCAGGATTTTTGATACAGAGGTCTGTCACAGTCTTTGCATAAATAGGGACATCCCTAATCATTTGCAATAGTGGAATTTTAACATGCACATTTTGCAACTCTCCTAAGAGATTGAAGGATGGTAATTACACAGTTTTGATAATTTCCAATATTTCAGGGAATGGGGGTTCTGCTAATTCTATGATAGGTTCATCAATATCCTCTATATCAGCAGATGGTTTTTCTCCTGATTCCTTGTCTGATTATGAAGATGGATCATCTTCAATTATTGGCTCAACTATTCTCACTGATCTTAATTTTATCTCATCACAAGGCATAGGGGTAATAGACAGAGCTGGCATATTGTGTATATCAATATTCTGAATGGACTTATTATTTGGATTTGGGTTAGGTTGCACAAGCATCTAAGGTCGTAAGGGAGGATTTTTCTATGGGGCATTGGGAGGTAACTGTAGCTGTTTCTGCTGGTATTGGGGTTGGAACTATTGTTGATAAGGGTTTTGCTGGTAAGGGTTTTGATAAGTAAGCTATTGTTGAGGGCCTCTCCAATATGGGTTCCATTGCCTAGGATGATTATTCTATTGGGGCATAGGTACCCATGCATTGGGATCCTGATAAGGAGGTGGCATCTGATTTGGAGGGGGGGGAATTCATCTGGCCATATTGAATTTGATTGTTCACATTATTCCAATAATTAAGTGCTACATGAGAGAATTGAGGGTTTGCACCTTGACCTCATGGATTCCATTCTCTTCTCTATGTTATTAGATAGACAACCTCTGCTTCCTCATTAGTCACCTTTATTGATTCTTTTACACCTAGTAGGGAGGGACATTGGTCAGTAGCATGATCCAATTCACAAATAAGACATACTTGGACACTGTTTAGTGGGCACTCCCTTAGTGGATGTTTCTTTCTGCATTTCGAACAAAAAATAGACAATGTCTGATTTGATTCTGCTTGTTTCTGTTTGACCTATAGAGTGTCAATTTGTGAGGAAAAAGAGTTAGTCATTTCTGTTTTGAAATCTTCTAACATATTACCTATTTCTTCTCTTGTTTCCCCTCCATTGGCTGATTTTTTTACCCTTGAAAAAGTGGTATCCCTGGTAGCTGACTTATTCCTTGTAGATCCCGTTAGCGATTATTTTCGTCTTAGGCACAAAAGCACCCAGGTCTGTAGAATGACTGGGAAACACCCAAGTGCAGCAGTGGAAGGACAAACTTTCTGGTTATGAGTCAAGCGAGCGGGCAAGGTTTTGATGTCTATAGTCGAGATCCGTCCACGAAGCAGATCAACGGTCATCGAAATCCCGGGGTTACCAAGTTACCTGACATATAGCATCAAAGAAAGCCCTTATATTTCAAGGCTGAATCTGGGTCGTCCGATCCAGTGACGCGTGGCGCAGGATCCAGTCACACCGACATATCGACATTCGGGAATTCAAGGGGTAAAATTTCCCATCTCTTCACCTTTCGAAACCCAGAACCTCGAAATGTCGATAGCGCCCAGGACCGGGCCCATGGTTTTGGCATCTGGTCGTAAAGGAATAGATCTGGAGGAGGGGCGCTTATGTTTATGGAAAAGTCTCAGCCGTTCATCCTAAGGACACGTGTCTCAAGATTCGGTCACGTCGGTGTTTCGGCGATCGGGAATTCATGGGGTGAGAGTTTTGTGTTGTTCAATATCACGAAACCCTGAACCCCGACAGTGCTGAAAGCATAGAAGCTAGGGCCCGCGGTCTCAAGAAGTGTTTTCCACCGTCCATCCAGAGAGAACACTTGGCAGCAAATAGAGCCATCTCGGTGTTTCACCCGTCGCGACTCCAAGGTGCAAAAGGCAACTCCGTTATGTCCCGACGCACGAGATGCCGGGAGAGTCCCAGGCCCAGGCCCACAGTATCACCAGGAGAGTTAAGAGCCATCAGATCTAGAAGGACGCGTGGTCACAGATTGAGCCATCTCGGCATATCGCTCATCGCGATTTCAATCAGCAAAGGTTAGCCCTTTCATATTTGCGAATGCCAAAAGCATATGGTCATGGCCCATGGTTACTTGGGTAGAGGAAGGAGCTGCATAAAGAAGGCCAAAGGCACTGAGTTTAGTTGCATAGGGGATAATCACGATCTCCAGGTGCCATCGGACCCGATCTTAATAGCCGTTTCTAGTTTTAAAGTAAATAAAGGCAAGAGCGGGTGGTTGAAACCTCCTTTCGTTCATTAGATGAGGGGAGTGGAGGGTCTGGCGAGCTTCTTGCTCGCAGAGGTCCTGTGTATCGATCCTCTCAAAGAAGCCATGCCAGAGTCCTCAACTCAACAGAGAAGTCTGCACACGCCAACCGAGCACTAAATGGCTCAGCTACCCTCCTTATAGGGGCCATGTGTAGTAAAGGTGGCACTTAAAGAAAGATATTGGTACGAATTTGACTGAAGGGACACCAAGCTTTGAATGACTGAACACGCCTCTGTGGGGTGAAGTTTCCTGGGTATATAGGCTCAGTTTTTGTATTTCTGAAATCATCGATGGTAGGGCAAAGCTCCCGACTGTAAAGTTTTAACAACCACTCTGGTTTCCTGGTTGTGCATCTGTATATGAGATTTCTTGTTTTATGAAAAACAGTTTCCTTACTTCGTCTATGTTTTCATCTCATACTAGAGAGTTCATGATCGAATGATTCGCATGAATTGTTACAGTTATGTTATGATAAAGGATTTTTCATTGCATTATTGTATTCACTGGTCTTTTGTGTTTGAATATAAGAGGATCTTGTGTTTGGACGCTTTCTTCTCTAGTCTGTTAGGAATCTGATGTTATGAAAGACCCTCGCACTCTTCTCATACAAGTCTTCCCCCTGCTCACCCTTATTACAACTCACTGTTTGAAGTTTATCTAAGACCTCACTTGCTCATGCATGCCTGGCCTAGTTTCAGAGTTGAGACAATATTGTTCTGAGTTTACCTCCATCTGATCATCCTTTATAAACAAATCATGACATTAAACTGATGGGTGTCGGGCTCTGCTCCTGTAAGCAATCCAGGAGTGACTTCCGATGCTAACATTTCTGGCACCGTTGCCGGGGACGAAGTTGAAAATTTTCCCCGGTTTTGAACGACAACGATCAACTGATTCTGAAGGTGCATCAGAGATCAGGATTATCAAGATTGCTACTGTGCACCTGGAGACTCCACCGTGACGACTCCATTGGGGAGAACGTTCTCTATTAATTGTGGCTTTCATAGGCAGACACACACAGTCTCATCCACATCTACCTCTAGCTACACTTGAAACTGATCCGGATGTGGTTCTCAGGAAAAGGAAGGCCTCTGAAGGAGAAGCTTCCACTGTCGAACCAGGTAATCCGCCATATCCTTCTGTAAGAACTCCTTTTTCTCCTCATCAGTTTCTTAATAGACCTCTTTCAGAGGTTTCCCATTTCCTGAATTTTGGGAGTGTTCCTGCTGAGTTTTCCCCTCCTGGTCTAGGATTGGAGGGATAAATCCTTGTCACTCCCCTCTCCTCTGAAGCTAGACCTTGGCATAGACCTAGGAATACAAAAGTTTTCCCCACTCCTACACAAAGAAAAACACCTGCTGACTTGAGCTCATTAGCTCTCTCCTTAAATCCTCTCTTGTTTCCCACTCCACTTCGAGACTCATTCCAAGTAGCCCCTTCGTGAACTCCTTCCCCTCCAAGCTCTCCTCCACCTTATATTCCTATGGCTAGTGCTAATCCCCCTCTGAATAGAATGGATGCCATAGTTGCTGCCAGATACGCTCCCTTAATTCTACCCCATCCTATGAATCCTATCCCTGCTGGAGACTACTTGAAGTATATGCCCAAGTTCATTGGGGAAGGAGACATAACTGCTGAAGAGAACCTGGTTTCTTTCTACAGTTATGCAGATAACCTCAACATTGAGAATGAAGATGTCTGGATGAGATTCTTCTTCCAGAGCCTGGATGGCGAGGTGAGGAAATGGTTTAGAGGATTGGCTCTAGGATCTATTGCTGGGATTGAAGTCCTGGATAATGCTTTCCTGAGGCAATGGGGCGATAGGAAAGATTTCATGTATTACATGACAGAGTTTGGGTCTCTGAAGAAAATGGAAGGAGAGTCCATCTCTGACTTCTCCAAAAGATTCAACAAGATGTATAACAAAATCCCTCCTGAGATAAAGCCTTCAGAAGCCTCAGCTAAGATTTCGTATGCTAGCGCGTTCGGCCCCGACTTATGCCTTTTATTGAGAGAAAGAAGAGCCACCACCTTAGCTCAAATGAAAGATGCGGCCATAGTGGTGGAATCTAATGTATCAGCAGCTGACAGACTGAGGAACAAGGCCGACGCAGACAGGAGAAAAGGAAGGTCGGAAGCCTCAACTTCTGGATCATTGGTTCCTCACCCTCAAGTGGATGAACTGACCAAGATGGTGAAGTCTCTGTCTGCAGAGATGGAGAGAATGAGGGTGGAAGGGAGGCAAGCATATAAAGGCCCTCAGAATGCCAAAAATAAAGGAGGTTTCAGGAGGCAAAACAATTTCACTCCCACGAATGTACAAAGAGAGAAGGGAAGAGACAGAGAAGACCAGCAAATTCAGACCCCTTTTCAAAACAATTTTGTGGCCGAGGGGGAAGGAGGGGAAGCAGACGAGCTTGATCATGAAATCCATTGCTTTGGAGACACTCCCCCTTTCCCTCATCTCACTCAATCAGCCTACGATGAGTCTCTCATGGACAGTCAGCTAAATGAACTGAGCAAGGGAGACAAGGCTAGTGGTAGCCCAGACAGATATGATCTGAGGTCAAAGAAAAGGACTAAAGCACCTGATGCCCCTGAGCAGTCCACCAGGACTGAGAAACCTACCGATGAATCAACAGACAGTCATAGAGGTAAGAAGAACCAACCTCTCTCTCCCATTATCCAGATTCATGCTCCCGAAATAAGAGAAATCCCAAAGCTCTCATCTTCTTTTAATTTCAAGCATGAAATTCAAAAAATCAGAATCTCGGTGCCCCTGACAGAATTGATTAAACATGAAGGGTTTAAAAAATGATTCTCTGAGCTCTTACAGCCCGAGGTCTCAAGCCCTCCCACAGAATCCATCAACTTGCAAGATGAAAAGCCTATAGTTATCCTAGGTCCTATGGTAGAAGACAGGAATGACTCATCCCCTCCCTTCTACACTTCCTTGAACATACATGACAAGGTATTGCACAATTGCTTGATGGATTCGGGGGCTTCTCACAACCTCATGCCAAAAACTGTCATGGAAGAGTTAGGAGTAGAAGTCACCCAAGCCTATCATGACCTCTATTCCTTTGACTCAAGAAAATTTCAGTGTCTAGGAGTTATCAAAGACCTGGTCGTGACCTTGTTTCAACTACCCATGAAAAGTGTGGTCATGGATATTGTAGTGGCCGATGTCCCCCCCAAGTTCGGTATGTTGTTATCAAGATCTTGGATAAAGATACTGGGGGGAACCTTGCAGATGGACCTCACATATGATACTATCCCAGTGTTTGGAGGAGAGCATAGAAGGATGTACAAAGAAGCCCAGCTGGCATATATAATCAGTGATGAGACCAACCCTACCAATCATCCCATCTTTGCCTTGGACATTGATTTAGGCTCCAGTTTAATACAACTCACCCATACCCCTGAGCCTCTTCTCAAACTCAGAAAGCAACCCACTTCTCCTCGTGAACTTCCTCCTTCCATCACCCCCGTTTGGAAAATGTTTTTTGATGGAGCCTGTTCCAGGGAAGGCACTGGTGCTGGGGTGTTTTTTGTGTCACCTACCCAGGAAGCCGTATCTCTGTCATACAAATTAGAATTTGAAACCACCAACAATGTGGAGGAGTATGAAGCTCTTGTTCTGGGTATGAGGGCTGCAAAGGAAATGGGAATTAAAGAGATAGCAATCTTTGGAGATGCTGAGTTGATTATCCAACAGGTCAGAAATGCCGATCGTGCCAATAATCCCTGGCTCAGGAATTACAGAAATGAGGTATGGGACCTAGTTGATAATTTCTTCCTAGATTTTAACATTTCTTTCATTCCGAGGGATAGAAATACTTCGGCCGATTCTTTAGCTGTCTCAGCTAGTTTTCTCGAATTTCCTCTGCCGCCTGTGATCAAATTTGATGTTGAAATAAAATATAGACCCTCTGTACCGGACAATGTCAAGCATTGGAAGGTATTTGAGGATGATCTCGAAATCGAGAAATTTCTCCAATCCGTTGATGACTTTTCCGCGCTGCACATTGATGAGGATCCTGACATGGAAGGTGACCATCACCCTGGGGAGTTTTTAAATGAAATTTCTAACCACCGGATTATTCAACTACTGAGCAATTACATTCCAAAAGGATTAGTCCCGCTAGAAAGATTTTTCGATGGGAATGATGTGGCATTAAAGGGTAGAGTTTCAGGTGATGATGCTGACACATCTGAGTGCAACATTGGCACACAGAGGAGCCTAAGTTTTTCAAGTTGTCAAGAAGTTTGACCAAGGAGAAGAGGGCGGAATATACTGAGTTGCTAAGAGAGTTTGCTGATGTGTTCGCATGGACCTACGAAGACCTCAAGACGTATGACACATCAGTCATTGAGCACAAGATCCCACTGAAAGAAGAGGCTAAGCCATTCAAACAGAAGCTGAGAAAGATAAACCCCATGTTTCTACTTGTCATGGAGAAAGAAGTGAAGAAGTTTCTAGATGCCCAAATCATTGTCCCCTTGAGATATTTCGACTGGGTGGCCAATTTGGTCCCGGTAAGGAAGAAAATCGGGGAAATCAGAATCTGTGTTGATTTCAGGAACCTGAACATGAGCTCAAGGAAAGACAATTATCCCCTGCCCAACATGGAACACATCTTGCAGAAGGTCACTGGCGCATCTAGAATATCCATGGTCGATGGATTCTCTGGTTACAATCAGATATCAGTCATGCTTGAGGACATAGAAAAAACGGGTTTCACCACTCCTTGGGGCACATTCATGTATGCCAAAATGCCTTTCGGACTGATGAATGAAGGAGCAACATTTCAGTGGGCCATGGACATAGCCTTCATCGGGGAGAAAGACAAGTTTGTGGTGATCTATCTGGATGACATAACAGTCTTCTCCAAGTCTGACAAAGAGCACCGCTGCCACCCGAGAAACGTTTTTTCTAAGTGTCGCAGGTTTGGCCTTTCCCTAAATCCCAAGAAATATTTGTTTGCAATGAATGAAGGGAAGCTTTTGGGCCATATAGTATCAGCAGAGGGAGTGAGAATTGATCCTAATAGGGTAGAAGCAATTTAGACCCTATTACTTCCCATATCTAAGAAGGAAGTTCAGGCCTTCCTGGGGAAGATAAATTTTCTGAGGAGATTCGACTCAAATTTTGCTGAATTGGTGAAACACATTACAGCCATGCTTAAGAAGGGAAATGAAGTGAAATGGACTGTTGAACCCAGGGAATCCTTTTTCCAAATAAAAAGGGTGTTGACTGAGGCACCTGTGCTAATCAGTCCTGATTATTCTAAAGATTTCCTGATTTTTTCTTTTGCTTCTTGTGATACAGTAGCAGCAGTATTGTTACAGAAAAATGATCAAGGGCAAGAGCAGCCTATTGCCTTCTACAGCAAGGCATTGAGAGATGCAGAACTCCGGTACGAGATCATGGAGAAGCAATCTTATGCTGTGGTGAAATCTCTCAAGGATTTTAGAGTTTATGTCTTGCACTCAAGGATCACTGCATATGTTCCTTCGGCTTCTGTGAAGGACATTCTTATACAGCCTGACATAGATGGAAGAAGAGGTAAATGGATTGCCAAAATCCTAGAGTTTGATCTGGTGATCAAGCCCACCAAGTTGATAAAAGGGCAGGGTTTGGCCAAGTTACTGGCTAAATCCAATTGCAAAGCTTTGGGGATTAACTTAATTAGTGAGCAGGCTGAGTCATCCAACAAGAACTCTCAAGCTGCACTATCACTAACAGTATGCCCCTGGTATAAGGATATATTGTACTTTCTACAAGAATTGAGGCCTCCTGATGGAATGGAAAAAGGCAAGGCAAGAGCTCTTAAGCTCAAGGCAGTCAGGTATTGTCTCATTGAGCAAGTTTTGTACTGGAGAGATCCTTTGGGGATGTTGCTAAGATGTTTGAACCCACCAGAAGCCCAGAAAGTTATGTTTGATTTCCATGAAGGCCTTTGTGGGGGGCATCATTTCTAGAAGACCACAGCTCATAAGATCCTCAGGGCTGGATATTACTGGCCTACTCTATTTGCTGATGTTTGCAGAGGAATCAGAGCTTGCATCAAATGTCAAAAGTTCTTAGGAAAGCAACAACTCAAACCACTGCCATTGAAGCCTATAGTATCCTCAACACCTTTTCGGCAGTGGGGGCTGGACTTCATTGGAGAAATTCATCCTCCCTCAAGCGGTCAACACAAATGGATCCTGACAGCAACAAATTATTTCACCAAGTGGGTAGAAGTTGTCCCAACCAGAAGTGCATCTCACAAAGTAATTATCAGCTTCCTGGAGGATATCATAGACAGATTTGGCTGTCCCAATAGGATTGTCACCGATAATGCTACTTCTTTCAAGTCTGAGCCTCTAATTAAATTCTGTGAGCAGTTCCAGATCTCACTAATTCATTCCACCCCCTACTATCCCCAGGGCAATGGTTTAGCGGAGTCTTCCAACAAAAACCTAATAAGGATCATCAAAAGGCTGTTGGAAGACAACAAAAGGGCCTGGGATTCAAAGTTGAAGTTTTCTCTGTGGGCTGATCGTGTGACAACGAATAAATATCTGGGCACTTCACCTTTTCAGCTAGTCTACAGAGCAGAGGCAGTTTTTCCTACTCAGCTCGCCTTACCTGTGGCGAAATTCTTTCAAGACTATGACGGAGAAATAGATCACATGATCAGGAGGATTCATCAGATAGTAGAAGTGCAATAGATAAGAGAGCAGGCGAGGACCAAAGCTCATAATCACTAGGAAAAGATCAAGCAGGCTTTCGACAAGAAGGTCAGGAAGAAAGAGTTTGAGATCGGGGACTTGGTACTCAAGTGGGACGCCCCCAGGTAGGATAAAGGCAAACACAACAAGTTTGACACCCTCTAGATTGGCCCCTTCAAGATATCTGAGATTTTCTCCAACAACATGTATGGGTTGCAAGATCTGGAGGGTGAAGAGGTTTTCAGCAGCCCAGTGAATGGGCATTTTCTGAAGAAATGTTTTATTTGAGCCTCAGACGGCTCCCTTGTTTGTAAATATTGTCCTTTAAGTTTCTTGTTTATTTTTTGTTTGCATGTTTTCAGCTTAATAAGTGACTCCATAGCCCAATAGCAAGGCACTGAAACTGCGGAGGGAGTTCTTAGAGCATCGCAGGGACGACTCTATCCCCCATGGAGCCTAATGTTAGCAATTATTTTTGTCTTAGGCACAAAAGCACCCAGGTCTGCAGAATGACCGGGAAACACCCAAGTGCAGCAGCAGAAGGACCAACTTTTTGGTTACGAGTCAAGTGAGTGGGCAAGGTTTTGATGTCTATAGTCGAGATCCATCCACGAAGCAGATCAACGGTCATCGGAATCCCAGGGTTACCAAGTTACCCGACATATAGCACAAAATAAATCCCTTATATTTCAAGGCTGAATCTAGGTCGTTCGATCCAGTGACGCATGGCGTAGGATCCAGTCACACCGGCATATCGACATTCGAGAATTCAAGGGGTAAAATTTTCCATCTCTTCACCTTTCAAAACCCCGAACCCAGAAATGTCGATAGCGCCCAGGACTGGGCCCGTGGTTTTGGCATCTGGTCGTAAAGGAATAGGTCTGGAGGAGGGGCGCTTATGTTTATGGAAAAGTCTCAGCCGTTCATCCTAAGGATGCGTGTCGCAAGATCCGGCCGCGTCGGTGTTTCGGCGATCGAGAGTTCATGGGGTGAGAGTTTCGTGTTGTTCAATATCGTGAAACCCCAAACCCCGACAACGATGAAGGAATATAAGCTGGGGCCTGTGGTATCACGAAGCGTTTTCCACCGTCCATCCAAAGAGAACACCTGGCAACAAATAGAGCCATCTCGGTGTTTCGCCCGTTGTGACTCCAAGGTGCAAAAGGAAACTCCGTTATGTCCCGACACACGAGATGCTGGGAGAGTCCCGGGCCCAGGCCCACAGTATCACCAAGAGAGTTAAGAGCCGTCAGATCTAGAAGGACGCGTGGTGACAGATTGATCCATCTTGACATATCGCTCATCGCGATTTCAATCAGCAAAGGTTATCCCTTTCATATTTGCGAACGCCAAAAGCATATGGTCATGGCCCATGGTTACTTGGGTAGAGGAAGGAGCTGCATAAATAAGGCCAAAGGCACCGAGTTCAGTTGCATAGGGGATCATCACGATCTCCAGGCACCATCGGACCCGATCTTAATAGCTGTTTCTAGTTTTAAAGTAAATAAAGGCAAGGGTGGGTGGTTGAAACCTCCCTTCGTTCATTAAATGAAGGGAGTGGAGGGTCTGGCGAGCTGCCTGCTCGCATAGGTCCTGTGTATAGATCCTCTCAATGAATCCATGCCGGAGTCCTCAACTCGACAGAGAAGTCTGCACACGCCAGTCGAGCACTTAATGGCTCAACTACCCTCCTTACAGGGGCCATGCGTAGTAAAGGTGGCGCTTAAAGAAAGAGATTGGTACGAGTTTGAATGAAGGGACAACAAGCTTTGAATGACTGAACACGCCTCTGTGGGGTGAATTTTCCTGGGTATATAGGCTCATTTTTTGTATTTCTGAAATCATCTATGGTAGGGCAAAGCTCCCGACTGTAAAGTTTTAATAACCACTTTGGTTTCCTGGTTGTGCATCTGTATCTGAGATTTCTTGTTTTATCACAAATAGTTTCCTTACTCCGTCTATGTTTTCGTCTCATACTAGAGAGTTCATGATTGAATGATTCGCATGAATTGTTACAGTTATGTTATGATAAAGGATTTGTCGTTGCATTATTGTATTCCCTGGTCTTCTGTGTTTGAATATAAGAGGATCTTGTGTTTGGACGCTTTCTTCTCTAGTCTGTTGGGAATCCGATTTTATGACAGACCCTCGCACTCTTCTCATACAAGTCTTCCCCTTGCTCACCCTTATTACAACTCACTGTTTGAAGTTTATCTAAGACCTCACTTGCTCATGCATGCCTGGCCTAGTTTCAGAGTTGAGATGATATTGTTCTGAGTTTACCTCCATCTGATCATCCTTTATAAACAAATCGTGACATTAAACTGATGGGTGTCGGGCTCTGCTCCTGTAAGCAATCCAGGAGTGACTTCCGATGATAACAGATCCTTGAGAGCATCTCTTACAAAGATTTGCAATGTCTTCATAGGATTCCTTAGATATATCTCCCTTGCCAAGCATATTCAACACATCTAAACAATCATCTCTAACTCCTTTTAGAAAAATAGTTTTCAGTATGTCCTTACTCACATCTGGATGTCCTGACCTTTGTAGATTATACTCGAGTCGCTCCACAAAATATTCAAGGGTCTTGTCCTCCTTCTGAGACATCTTGAATAGTTCCTCTCTTCGTTCCCTCGTTCGGTAGTAGTATTGGTACTTGTTCAGGAAAATCTTCCTGATTTGTCCCCATGTTGAAATATTCTCTCCTCCGAGGCCCATGAACCATCTTAACGCGTTACCCTTCAATGTAGCTGGAAACAATTTAAGCTTCTGCGTAGTGGTAGTGTAGTCACAACTTCTACATAGAATATCAAATTCAAATAGAAACTCATCTGGATCCTTATTAAATAATCCATGGAAATTTGGCAGCGCTGAGAGAGGTATGTTCTTCATAGGAGTTATCCCCCATGTGGGAATATTAGTAATAGGAAATACTAGGGTAGAGATAGTTTTCATCATTTCCATGATCTTCATTGTTCAGTGGATCCTCACGGTGGAACTCTTCTTCATTATCTCCTTGATTTTCCATAGTTTCTCTTTCTCTCCAATCAATACGGAAAGTGTCCCACTCCTCTTTAGTGACTATTTGTCCATTGATTTGATAAACAACTTCTTCTGGATTTTCCCTGTTCCGAGATACACTTGCTTGATCTTCAATATTCTCCAGTGTTGCGTGCTGACTTGTTGGTGACAAATCTTCAGCTTCATCTTTAGCCCCTGATGAAAATGATGTTTCAAAATGGGGTAGTTCTGATGACTGAGGAATATGTCTTCTTGGAGGATTTGAAGGGAGAAAGATACATCCCGAAGAAGAATCTTCTTTGGCTATAATCTCATCAACAAAGGTTGGTTGTCCTAGTGCAGGATTCATTTCACCACGTCCTCTGGCACCTGTAGGGTTAGTATTTTTGGGGATACGTCCTCTTGTTTCTCGATTCATGAAGAATACTCATTCTTAAGAAAAGAAAACTAATTTGCTTACAAGAATCTATAATTATCTTCCCCGGCAACGACGCCAAAATGTTGTGCACTTTAATTGTCTAAATAAATAGATAATTAAGGTGTTCAATATGAATTGTCAAACCCAGGGAAGTTTTGTTATTGCAAGATAATTGTGCACAGTCTATGCTAGATTATGAAAGCAAACACTAATCAAATTGCAGTAAGATAAATTAACAATAAAAGAAACATAATTGAAAAGTTGAACACTAACACAAGTTACTGACACAGCTGGAGTTCTAATCTATTGTTGCAGAATTGAAGTCACACTTGCATAATTGAAATCTAATTTCCAGGAGTAGAATTTGATCAGTGCATAAGAATCCTAGATTAGCTAATCTATTATAATTTTCTATTTTACTCTTGCAGAAGGAAGTTCTGTGCTAATTGCTGATAGGAAGTCTACTTAATTACAGAAAGGGAATTCACACTTCTATTTAATTTTGATTGAAAACAAAGATTTAATCTAATGCAGAAAAAGAATTAACTCTCAAAGCAATTCTCCAATAGTATTCAACAATTGATTCTAACTCTCATGAGACACACTGATGCTTATTAACAGAAAGGGATTGAACTATAACAACAAATGTATTCTAGCAATGCATAAACAAATAAATCACATAATTGTAAACAATCAAAGAAGTTAATATAAAACTCACAGCAGAGGGGAGTCTGTGAGGAAGGTGGGCCCTTTACTTCTCACTGAATCCACTCGAAAAGACCACAGTAGGTTGGAGAAACTCAAATCACTTCTTTATTAAATCACCAAAATGTTCAGATACAAAATTCTTCACTTCACTCTCTATTCCACAGCTAATCTCTACTGCATAATGGTTACAAAATATTTGTTATTTAAATATAGAGACATTCAGTTGAAACATACTCATAATAGAGTTGAGAATCAGAGATTCTCACGCTGTTCATATGATATAAAAGATCTGTTATCATCACAAAATATGGAAATGATCTTGATCACCAACATGAGCCAAAATGTGTAACAACCTTGAGGATCCGTCTTCAGGATACATATTTGAATGATATACCAGCTTCCAGGATAAGTGGGAATCTATTGTAACTGTCATAACAACTTCCAAGACAGGTGCATAGTTGTTGTAGTCATGTAACAACATGCAGAACTCACACACAATTGTAACAACTGGTGTAACAACAATGATATTTCTTCAAGACTTGGTTGTTTTTCTTTAATCTACACATTTTGATCATTAGTTGAAAATTCATGGGTAAAATATGAGAAATTATACCAATCAAACATGTTAAGTAAATAAGAATACAAAAGAAAGATCAATGATTCATACCTTGGGAAAAATATCTTAGCAAACATGATATTAGGCATTTTAGCATAGAAATGATAAGGTTGAATGAGAAAAAGATATAGTGAAAAAGGGACATTTTTGGATCCTAACAACTAACGATCCAGGAGTGGCGAGAGACACGTTAGTGGTCCTGACATCCTGCATTTGGTGAATTTCCTAGTATGTAGGTAGGGGTTGTTCAAAGGGTCATACAGGGGGTTTTTGGGGTAGGGGCCCACCAGTGCATGGGAAAAGGAGGAATACTCACGCATATATGCATGGGTATAATCCATTTTCTTGCACATAATGTGTGGTTGTGCTTGACACAACCGTGCATGTGAGTGAGATGGATGGGAAGATAGGTGAACATGAGATGTGCACATGTCTTTGTGACAATTGCACATGCATGTGCGATTGTTTCTTAGACAGTTGTGAACTAGTGCACAACTATGTGCACCTGTCTGGGTGAAAGTCATGGATTGTGGGAAAGGCTAAGGGTTTGTAATTTTTGATATTTTTATGTTTTTTGATGGATGGTGAGGCTAATTAAGTGTTTATGTGTGGATGTAGGTGATTTAAAGACTCTGATAACATGATGTCGGTGCACCAGAGAGAGCATGACTAGGACCATTTATGGGATTTGGTGAGGGAGCAGTCGGGCGTGCAAAGACACTTGATAGCCTGCGGGTTTCTCAAGTTCTTCAACTACCCCCTTATATGATCACAGGAGTTCCTGCTATAGTATTTGATTGGGATGTGGAGCATTGATCTACAATGCTTCGTAGTTATAGGAGAGTAGTTGACATTCTCTGCTATAGAGGATGTATATTTCCTGTCGGGGCTCCCATTCCATTTGATGGCCCTTCCTATTGATCCCCATCTGTCGGGGGAGGATCGAGTGGGTGACTTGGCGGCTCATCACTACACTGGGTCGAACCCTATGTTGGGTTTGGTCATATTTATTGAGGATATTGATGACCTCTTAATGGAGTGCATCGTATCTATGAGGGTGAGGATCTACGGATCCTTGGGGACTCAACGAATCACTGGTGGTCAGATGAGGGTAGTGGAGTGGGTCCTTGATGGGGACCTGTCTACGTGGGGTGTGATTATGCACACAAAGATGATGGGACAGAAGAACCAGTGTCAGCGAGATGACTCCGATGACTTTGCTTTCAGGTCTATTATGGTGGCCTGGTTCTTAGAGAGGGTGCCTCTGCTACGCCCAAGGATTTTTCTCGAGCCCAAGGGGTGATGAGAGCTGTGACTGATGCGGTGGGCCCATGTGTTGGCCTGAAATGGAGGTAGGGAGGGTGGCCATTATTTCACGGCCACAGTGGATCAAGTCTAGTTCCATATGCCATAGGCTATTTTGAGGTATCCATACATGGGTATGGACTACCGCCATGATCTAGATATGATGCTTTTTCCTGGGGAGGACTGGGACCAATGAGGTATGTGTTTGTGTTATAGTTGTATTTTTTTTTATTTTGGCCCTAAGGACGAGAGACAAAGGTCATCGGGGAGCTGTCTCGTCAGAGGCCGGCTCGACCGACGCTGATAAAGCCGAGGTTTATATAGAGGCAACGACTAGATGACACCGGTGATGGACCAGGGAGAGAGCCATAGGGATATGTCAGGGTCATGCTATAGGATCTACGTCGACATTTCAAGTGGGTTTTACAGGGTGTTCTTGAGGGAATTTGGGCCCACATCCAGAATGAGGAGGTCTTGGAGTAGTGCATAGGAGTATCGACAGAGTGGAAGACCTTGATCCGTCTTGAAGCAGTGGCGGGGGAAGCGATGACTGGTTGGATTCCTCCTGGACTTGGGGGGCCCCCAATTGGTGGGGCACCTCCGATCGACAAAGGACCTAGGGGGGGAGCTCTGGGGGCACCTTGAGTGCCAATTTTTTTATATATACGGGTTTATGGGCCCAGTTTTGTATAGTGTATTGGATACCAATTTTTTGTACTCATAGGGGTGAGGGGAATCAGGATCCTATGGGCCATTGTACATGTATATGTTTTGTAAAAACTTATGGAATTTTATGATANATGGATATATTTTGGATCATTCATGTCTTTCTGTGTTATGTTTTTATGTAGAATATCTTTTCTATGGGTTTTGACAAATGTATGATGCTATGTATAAAATGTTGTTTAATGTGATTAATTTCAATCTAATACTAGGTTAGCCATGTGATATGCTACTTGATTATGTGTTCTTGGAATATGTGTAAATGTGATTAAATCAAAGTCGCGATATAGGATTCTAACTTGCAGGTATTTGTGAAAGAGGCAAGTATCGTGAACATGATATACATTGTTGAGTTGCAGGACAAAAGGCTGGGAATCTAATAGAATGCTAAGGTGAGGAATGTGGCGGTGACTAGCCTCGGTGAGGAGACCAATGATGGCATCATATTCATCTTGGTTGTTGGTGGTTGAGCCAAAACATATGCCACTAGAGTGGAGCAGGATATGTGATGGGTATAGAGGGACCAAGTGGTCGAAGCGCGATTCTGGGTCTAGCAGCTGGAACCGTCAGCATAACCGATGTGGTAGGATGATGGATGATGCATATGTCAATAAAATAGATGATAGATCAGACATGAGGAGTGGTGGCAGAAAATAAGACTAAAAACTCTACAAATGTGTACAAAGAAAAATCTAAGGTAGGGGGGCTACTCTTAGGCATAAAACTTCTTTAAGTACAACCTGTTGATGGGTTCTTTAAGAGGGTATCCCTCGGGAGAGGCCAATATGTATGTGCCTTTAGTGAGGAAATGTTGTACGATGAAGGGTCCATGCCATAATGACTCTAGTTTCCCATGGTTGAGAGTATTAAGGGTGATATCGTAGGCTAACATGAGATCACCTTCGTGGAATGAGCGAAGGTTGAAATCCTGGTTGAAGGTGGATTTGGACATTTTTTTAGCTTTCTCATTGTGTTGTAATGAAGATCGACAATCTTCATCAAGCAATTCTAAGGTTAGCAGGCGCTGCTCCATTGGAGCAGTGTTAGGTAATAGCTCAATGGTAGTACGTAACGTGGGGATTTTGCACTCGATAGGTAGGGTGGCTTTGATCCCATGGATGAGGTGGAATAGTGTAAAGATGGTGGCAGTCTTTATTGTCATGCGATAATCCCATAAAGCAGAAAACAACATATGATTCCAGCTGGTATTATGTTTGTTAATGGTACGTTGCAACATGGTTTTGAGGACTTTGTTGACAACCTCGACCTGTCCGTTGGACTAAGGGTATTATGGGGAGGAAAACTCATGGGAGAAGCATAACTTCAAGAAGAGTTCCACAAATATCTCATTCTCACAGTGCTTACCATGATCAGACACTAACTTTAGTGGTACTTCGAATTGGGTAATTACGTGGTTGAAGAAAAAATGCGTTGTTGTGTTAGCCATGTTATTAAATCTGGGCATGGCTTCGCCCCATTTGGTAAAGTAATCTACTTCCACGAAAATGTACTTGTGTCCATTAATGGATGGGGATGGAAATTCATGAAGTCTATTCCCTGTTAACAAAAGGGACTGATGGTGATGAATGGATGTAGAAGAGTCGGTGGTTCTCGTGCTTTTCTTGCATAAAGATGGCATTTGTCGCATCGCTTGATAGCGTGGATGCAGTCATGAAACAAAGTGGGCCAGAAGTGTCCAACTCAAATTATTTTTTGGGTGGTGGACATACCCAAGAGGTGACCACCACAATAACTACTGTGACAATCGTTCAAGACTCTATCAACTTCGTCGATGGTCAGACATCGATGAATAATGGTTTTGACCCCACGTCGATAGAGAATGTCTCCGATGAGGAGGTATCAAGGGGCGTGATGGAGAATACATAGATGATCATCTCGAGAGACATGAGACCCAAACTTGTGTGTATGAAGGTAGATGAGAAGGTCACCATACTAGGGGTCATCGGAGGGGATGAAGAAGAGGTGTTTTTCAGGGAAATCCACATTGATAGGGGAGACTTTAGAGTCCAAGGGAAAAGTTGTAATGAGTTCGGCTAGGAAGAGAGATTTATTTCTTTTGGGAGTAGATAACTATAGATCGTATTCCTGGAGGATGATGATTCATTGAGAAAATTTTCCATTAATCTGTCGTCGACTAAGAAAGTATTGCATGGGGTTGGAATCTGCGACGACCTTGGTAGTTCAAAGTAGGATATAATGTCGCATTTTTTGGACTGCGAGGACAACTGCTAATGCGAGTTTCTCATCATGATTATACTTCAAGGGTGGCCCTGAGAGGTTTTTACTAATGTAGTAAATGAAATTTTCATGCCCATCATCCCCTATATGGACAAGGAGTCCTTCTACTTAGACAACTAAGGCTGATAAGTAGAGGATGTAATCATGATCATAGTCTAGGGGACTAATCAAAGGGGCATTGGATAAGGAAGATTTTAAATCATCAAAATTTGTTTGAGCATGTTTGTCCCATCGAAATGGGATATCATTTCGTAGTAGGCAGAGGAAACCATGTGTGCGAGTGGCATAGTCTGGGAAAAAGCGACGTAAAAAGTTGGCTTTGCCTTCTAGGCTTTGTAGTTGGCGTAAATTCCTAGGTGGGGGAATTTATGTGGTAGCTTGGACCTTGAGGGGGTCCACCGTGATGCCATGTTGGGAAACAATGAACCCAAGGAGGCTTTCACCTGTGATGCAAAAGATTCACTTGAGGGGGTTCAAGCGGATATTGTACTGGTGACATCGTTGGAAAACAATGCGTAAGTCATCTAAATGTTGGGCTCCCTTTTTGGATCGAGAAGTGAGGTCATCCAAATAAGCAAGGATGATGCAAGCATGATCATGAGAAACATAGGTCATGGCCTATTGAAATGTAGCACCAACGTTTTTTAGTCCAAAAGGCATGACGAGATAAGCAAAGGTACCCCAAGGGGTAGTAAAAGTGGTTTTATACCGATTTGTTGGATGGGTTTCAATTTGATTATAGACACAGAACCCATCCATAAAGGATAGGGCTTCATGGTCGACACAATCATTGATGATTTGATCGATGAATGAGGTTGGGAAATTGTCTTTGGGACAAGCATGTTTGAGATCGCGAAAGTCTGTGCAGACATGAATAATGCCCTATTTTTTGTTAACGGGGATAGGGTTGGAGACCCATGAAGTGTACGTAATGGGGTAAATGAAACCAACAATGCATAACTTGTCAATTTCGGCTTTGATAGTCGCAACTTTGGATGGGTGAAGGAGGAATTGCTTTTGACAAACTGGGGTGACATATGGACATGCGTCGATTCAATGTTCGAATATAGAAGGATTGAGTCCAAGAATCTTCGTATATGACCAGGAAAAATTATCGCGGTATTCCTGAGAGAGAGATTTGTAAGCAATAATTTCTTTAGGTGAACATGTGGCGCCAATGGTGATTTTGAGTTCTTCTATGATTCTTGGTTTAATGGAAATGTCAGTTTTGACAATGGGGTAGATGTTGGACATGTTTCCTTCTTCAAAAGCATATGGGGCATGGATAGGGTTGTTGAACTAGTCTATATGCCCTGAAGGAATAAAATCCTTGGTTTCGATTGCACATATGGAGGCTTGGATAAGAGGTTGAAAGGCCTCTTGTGAAAGGAAAAATGCTCAATGATGGAGTGCATTCCATGGGAAATCAGGGGTAGTGAGTTCCTTCAAGATCCTGGGAGGTGATAGGGGGAACTGTCAATGGGTAGGTGTTATTTTCCTCAAGAGGTGAGGACATAGGTAGGATATCATGTACAGGGTGTGAGGGACCGCTAGACATAAAGTGAATGTCACAATATTGTGGATGATACCTTGTTCGATCAGGAGATGATGATGAAATATATCGAATATCAGTAATGTGAGTCGTAGAAGGGAGTGGTTGAGAGGGCTTTGGCTGAGATGTTTGGTGTACTGTGGCTAATGTTTGGCGGAATTGAGGTAGAGATGGGAAATGATGAGTGTAGTATCCATATTTAGAACATATGGCACAAGCGAATTTGTTTCGCAACCCTTTATTGCAAGTGGTTGAGGACTCTGTAGTAGTGTTGGATGTACTTGGTGGAGTGGCGAGCAATGTGGTTTCTGTAGGGAGCTAAATCAGATTGTGTAACTCGGGAAGAGTAGGACATCTATTAGTGGGGTGTTCTTCTCTTTCGCATAGTGCACAAGGAGGTTGAGCTCGGGGAGGAAGTAGAGTTGTGGGCTCATTCTTCTTTCATCTTCCTCTAGTGGTGGTGGTGTTGCTACGAGTTGGGGGTAGGGGAGGTGTGGCAGGAGCCTACACTAAGATCTGCATCGATAATCCTGTTGGTCACTATAATTGCTTAATTAAATTCAAACAACCAAGTGAAACATAAATTATCAACCCAGGGAAGTCTTTTGTTTCAAAGATAGCTGCGCACTATATATGTTCAATTCCAAAAGCACTTAGTGTTGTAGTAAAGAAAA
>ML814841.1:100767-113314 GCA_009831015.1 Picea engelmannii | reverse complement strand
TAGTTCTGTGTTTCAGCATCGGCCTTGAATACTATTCTGCAAATATGGACACTTATGCGCTTCTAATCAATGGTTAGGTCAAAAAGTAATGTAAAGTATTATGTAAAACAAATTAAACATATAGTGATGAGAAAGGACGTTGTTTACCTTGGAGTGATCAGATGAAGTGATAATATGAGTCTGAATACAGGTGATGAAGGGTATAATAATGGAAAAAAGTATGGGAAAAAAGGGTACAATATGTGGTCCTAACAAATCCCTCTATCTAAGGAGGGAGGGATGGTGTAGGGACCATCATAGGTGGATGGAGATACCATATATGGATGGAAAGAACCATGTTTGGAAGGGTGAGAGTAACAACTACCTGGAATGCTTGGACTCCAGGTGGGGGGTAGAAAAAGGGAATTTGGGTAATGGCTTGGGGGACTATCTCCCAAAATAGGATTTTCCCCTAGAGGGGGGTGGAAATCTGGGATACATGGTGTAGTGAGGTTCTCATGGAATTTCTGAGGTAATAGTGCTTGGAATGGTGGAATTTATATGTGGGGAGAGGCCTTTGTGGGAGGAGTATTGTCTCTGATATATGTTCCATTATAAGATGCAACAACCACTTGTGCTGAAGGGTGTAGGAGAGTTGGTGCTCCATGATATTCCCTCAGCAAGGATGGGTCCTTGAAAATATCGGGACCCATGTCAATGTACGAAAAATCATCTGAGCTAGTACAGACAAGGGGGAGAATGTTATCAATTTTGGCGGAATGATTAGGCTCGTAATGTGTAATTTGGTCGATGGTGACGATTTTTTCATTGTGTGGGAACATCATCGTTTGAAGCATAGAAGAGGTTACTTCCTTCATAGCATACATGTAGCTACATACGAACAAGATATTGTAATCAAGTGGGGCGTCAATAAATTCAATGTCGATGAGGATGTTTTTTCCCCCAAGTTCTACGGGGACATTTTGGAAGAGCCCTTCAGGGGACAATGGGCGATCGTCATAATCTCTAAGGGTGATGGCGGATGGTACTAACTCAAGTGACCTGAGTTTTTTCCATACTACTTTGGACATGATGCATGTGGATGCACCTTCATCATTGATGAATCGATGAACTATGATGTTGTTGATCTTAATTGGTATCTGAAAAGATACTAGAGTGGGGAGGAGTGGTTCTCCGCTATCTAGATCAAAGGTGATGATTCTAGTATCAGTTGGGTCGACTGCCCCCAAGGAAGAAAGAAAGGATTTTCACTGAGTTGGACAAGTTTGGCGTACCTCCAATACATACATGGTTGCAGGAGACTATGATAAGTTGTCGATCAGGCTGTATGTATGGGTTTCCCTAGCATTAGGGTTATTTACATTCCATCGTAATGGCATACAGGGTATACAAGGGTTTGGTTCAGTGTTAGGGTGTGGAATCATCAATGGTTTTCTGACTGTAGCTGGAGCCACTTCTGAGGTGGTTGGGGTAGATTCAAAGGGAACACCGTATTATCGACTGCGTGTTTGCAAAATAATTTCTTCTTCACTGGTAAGGAGGATATTGTGATTGTCTGGATTTCCAGGTTGATTGGGACCTCGGTTTTGATACTGCCCCATTTGGGGTGGAGTAGGGTGTACCTCCTATTGGGTATTCATAACACCTTGGTGTGGAATAAGGTTTTGCAAAATAGTAGGAGGTGGTGTTTGCAAATACTGTTGTGGGGCCTACTGAGGGAAGGCGACACTGGAGGATGTTGCAAGTTCATGGATTCTTTCATCTATTTGAAATCGAAAATTTGGGGGAAATGATGAGTATAATGTCCATACTCACCACAGAGAGAACACGGGAAGTTAGTTCAGAGGTTATTTTTCTTCCCTTGTCGTGGTTGATTATTATTGTTGCCCCCTTGGGGGTTTTGGTTTCCCCCAACGAGATGGTTTTGTTGGGGATTATTTCCTCCTGGTCCTGGGTTATTATTGTTTCAACTTTTCCCTTTATTCTTGGAATTATTCAATGGATGGGATGGATTTTATGTATTCATTTGTTCAAAAGTCTGAAGCTGTTGAATGGGAGATGGTTGAACAAATTTAATTCTAGCCTGTGGTTGTCCTCGTGGAGGAGCAACTGGCTGGGGAGGACCAAGAAATGGAAAATATGGATTGTTTTGTGGAGACGATCCATTTAGCATGTAGGAAGTTGAAGCACTTCCACTGCTGTTGAGGTTATATGCGAGGGTTGAGGGTGAACTCGTACTTGGTTGAGAGACCAGATGCATCATGGGTACCGATGGGGGTCCACCCAATGATAGAGGGGGAGCAACAAGATATGGTTGTTGGTGAGTGGGAGGATGGAAATAAGACGTCCCTCCATATGGTTGTTGATATTGAGGTGCACAATAAGTGGGTGACAGATGGTCATAAGGGTTGAGATGGGTCATAGAACCAATCAACCCATCCACAACGTGGGACATCCCAGGTTTGTCCTGGCCAAGTAGTATGTGTCTAGGTGCATTAGGAAATACTATGTATAAGTAACTTGACTGAGCATATATGAGCTCAAAATGTTGGGCCTTTCTAATGGCTTCCTCTTTCGACTGAGAAAAAATGGATGCTACATCCTTGGAAATAACCGAGACGAGTGATTTGAGAAACCGATCAAGACATTGTTCTTTGGTGGTTTCCTCTTTACAAAAATTATGTCGTCGATGCCATTCATGGATGTGGTATGATATATGGATATCAGTGGTTTGTTTTAACTCAGAGAGAAGTTCTAAGCTAGTATCATGTCAAACTGGTAGTTGGAAAAAGGACAAAAAGGATTTGGCCAATGATTTAAAGGTCACACAGGACCCTGATTTTTCATCCACATACCATTTAGATGATGAGCCCGTCAGAGTTATTTGAAATAAACTCAAGTGGATGGAATCATCTATAATTTTGTTTGAAGAGCACCATAAATGAAATTTCATAACATTGTTGGCGGGGTCTTCCCCTGGTTTTCCTTCAAATTTTGGAATATTTGAAGGTAGTTTGGTAGGCATATTGGGCCATGTGGGGTCATGTAAATTGGGATCATTCGTGAGTTTGGTCAAATCAAGAATGTTGAGGGATGCCAAGTATGACATAGGGATATTTGGCAGAGGATTAGTTCTAACAATCATGTGAGTAGATAGTGGACCTGTCCCTTGAGAGAGAGTTGGTGGGGTTGTACTTCTCCCTTGAGAAGAATTTTGACCCCCGCTTCCTTGTGAAAGAGAACTAATGGATGGATGGACTTGGGAATTGGACCCAAGAAAAGTGGAACCAAGTAAATTTGATCCCAAAATAGTATCACTCACGGGGGTGTGAGATGGTTGAGTCGGTGAGTTGGCAAGACTAGGGACTACTCCTAGAACATGAGGGAGATTCTGCAAGCATCTAGAATGACAAGGATTATGTGGGTCCCCTATGGTTTCCGAATAGCAAAAGTGAATGTGTGAAAATGGTGACAAGAGAGAAAATAAATGAAAAATTGCTTTGTATATTTTTTACCTTCACAATATAACTCATAATTTCATGTAATCAAATGAACATCATACATAAATCAATTGTAAAATAAACAAGCATGTGGATAGGTGGATTTTGTCTGCGTGGGGGAACAATAAAAATAAATGCTCGTTTCCTAAAAGACGTATCATCCTTTCTCTCAAATAACATTGGGCCTTCCAATAGCACTCAACAATGGGATCTGAAGCCACCGAAAGAGGAACTAGTGAAGGTTGAAGTAACCAATTATAATGAGTTGTAGAGGGTGCATATCTTGAAAGAGCTAGCGATATTTTTGAATAGCCACACAAAATCTGATCAAGGTGCGATTACAACCCACAATCGCCACCTGGGTGTATATCCTAAGTTTTGGCCACTAGGTACCTCTGTCAAAGTGTGACATTTAGATTTTCGGCCTCAGAAATGGGTCGTGGGCTGTATGCCCTCACAAGTGTTGGGTGACTCAAGGAGGGATGCGCAAAACAATCGGACCTCAACCTTCGACCCTTCATGGGTATCTCTCTGCCTTATGGTGTAGGAACACTTTGACTTGGAGGATTTTAAAGTTCCCTATTTCTCAACTTCTATTGTTTGAAAATGTGAGAACTAGATAACAGGGGGTTATTTGGATGCCTACCCCTGAGATCCTACCTAGACTAAAAATTTCTTTTGGCACCTCTTGTGGAGGAAACTTTAGTGTGCTATTAGAGAGTTTTTAGATGTGGTGGGATGAGATATTGGGGTCATGGACCAACCTCATTTAAATTGATTTGGGTGTGAATAATTTCCAAAGAAGTATTCAGATCTTTCAAAATTCCTTTGGATAAAACCTACTTCGACCTCCACTATTCAAATAGAAATTATGTGTGTGAGGAGTGGATTTGTGTGCAAGAAAGTGACAAGTGTGCAAATATTTTAATAAGTTAAGTGCGAGATTGCAACATGTGGACTTCTTGTGGTCCTTACAAATATTATTTACCTAGCTTACTATGTGTATTTGGTACAACCTTGTGGAATATTTAAATCCCTAAAGAACTAGCAATGTGGACATATGGGTCCCTACAAATCCTTTAAACTCCCTAAAATGTTGTCTATACTAAGAAAGATTTGAAACTATCCTATATTTGGAGACATGTGGCCATGTATGGGCCCGTTACTTTGATAATTAAACTTCCCTAGATTGTGATCTAAACTAAGAAAGCATTTTAAGAAAATATCCTAAGATTGCAAACATGTGGGCATGTATGGGCCCTTACAAAGCTTTAATATGGTTTCAAAAAACTAAGAGGAACCCTAGGGGGGCTTTGTCCTCTCCTAAAGATTTTTTTTTAAGGGAGATGAAATGTCCCTTTAACCACCTTTATGATTCTCGAGATTAGACTAGGGTGAGGGGGGATGGCATACTTGAGTGTCAAAGTTAACTTATAGTCCCAATTTAAGTGATTTGTGTATGAAATAAATAACTTCAACTTAAAATTTTACAAGCCAAATGATCTATCCATGTGGAAACAAAGAAAAAGAGAAGAATAATGATTCTTTTTACCCCCTAAGTGCCTATTTTAGCTAACCTTTATTATGGGAAAAAACTCTAAGTGGAGTGTATTTGCCATACAAAGTGCAGAAAAATAAAAATCTGAAGGCTAGGGGCTCTCAAACCATGCAAAAAAAACCCTTACAATTTTGAAAAACTAGACTTATGCATAGGTTACAGTTCTGACAAGCACACAGAGGGAACACAATGCACAGAGTAATGAAGCATGTTTCGTGCATAATGAAAAGAATGCGTGTCTGTGGGAAGGAAAAGTCGCACACTTCATGTCACCCATCGGGGGAGAAATTTCCAAGTGAAATACTCCTTCCCTAGCTCTGAATTTTGACTTTGGCAGGTTGGGCTAGGTCGGTTTTGGTACCTGCAAGGAAAATCAATCAAAATGAAGTTCTCCCAAGGATCAAATAGGGAGGAATTTGATATAATTCCCCATTATGGTCACCAATCTGTTGTGTTGGTTTTGTCACTTGGGTGAGCAAAACAACAACACTTGCATGTCTAGATAAGCCTGCTACACAAGACAAAATTTTGTTAGTGGGTTAGACAAACTAAAAACATATGAAAACAAAGAAATAAAACTAAAACAACTAATAAATAAATGTTATAAATCTTGAGAAACTTAGAACCATGAAAATCAAACAATGACCAACATAATGCTACCAATGGATCAATATATTAGTAGGCAAAACATCGTAGAGTAAGGCAGGGACTTATGAATCCCCTCTTCCTCCTTGGGAGGGCTCTTGAGTTCCCTAATTGAGAGCTCTTCTCTCCTTACAATGGAAGAAATGACAAATGGTGAAGAAAAACAATTCCTATTCCCTCAAGAGGTGAGTGGAATGGCCTATTGCAATGGTGCTTGAAGGCTTCAAAGAGAAAAGAGGATTCTCAAGGAAGAATTCTTGAAGAATAACAATACCTTGAAGATCTTAGTTTCTTAGCACACCCATGGCTCTTATTTATAGCATTCATACATGGAAAAATGTAATTGGTTCATAGTGTGAACAAGGGGGCATCTAGGGCACTCTATAGCCCTTGAACAATCTCCAAGCTAGATTTCTCTCATATATGAGTGTCAAATCACATTGGGGGTTGGACTAGAAGTGATTGAGGGGCCGAAAAGATTCATAAATGTGTCGTTCATGGAAGTGCATATATTTTCTTGTAGACAATCACACATTTTGTGCATAGTGGGCGTTGAGGGCTTTATTGGCCTGCGTATGCTGTGCACTATGTGCACGCCTCCTTTGGTGAATTTGCGCACTTCAATTTTTGACCCAATGATATAGTTTTTTTCCTTCTGGATGAATTTTGGTGTTGTAGGTGGACTAATTGTTGTTGGCATTGAAGTTTTTCCTTAACCATTATGTGCAATTTTGTGGATGTTTTTTAGTGATCACACGGTCCCAACTAAATATTGGATTGCCTTTGCATTTTGTTTTCTTCATGACTGCTGCCAATATTAATTATATGAAAAACTGAAGCATACTAGAGGCTGATTTCATTGTTTTCAAATGGAGATTCTACTAGATTAAGTACCTCCCCACATTGTTTAGAGTAATGAAAACTTTCAACAAGAAGCATGTCATGGATCTGCTTGTCTTCTTCAACTTTAGTTTCTTGAGAAAACATATCATTTTGAAAATCATGGGAAACATGTTGAAAATCTCGAGGACTAATTTCTTCAACAATTCTTGGATTGCAAACACTCTAATTGGAAAATCTTCTATATAACTTATTAAATTCCATACAACATCCTTCATATAGGAGATCATCACCATAACCTTGTTTGCAATAATTATTGAATGCAATATGAAAATCTTTCAACAAGTGAATTCTAGCAACCAAAAAAGATCTACACCACTCATGAGCTTTTTCTTCCAAGGAGTACCTAGAAAGATTGATTTGAACATCCTCATGCATCATATGAAGATGATAAATAAAATCATGGAAATCCGACAAGTTCTCAATGTGTACTTCCCAATATTCTCCTCTAAATCTAGGAATGCAACCTTCCCATTCATCTCTACTAGGCTCTGGATTTGGAAAACTGAGTATACTTGAAAAATCACAGAAAGCATACCTCTGAGCCATAATTTTGTCCATTTCAAACCAGTGGAGTCACTTGTAAGTTCATCTATAATGAAGATGGAGTCACCAAGTAGAATATTGCAGTCAATATTATGTCCTGCTCCTGTCTACCATCAAGAGATAGATTTGATCATTTTCGTTCTCCCAGGGAATATTTCTTCAATTCTGTCCCCGACAACAACGCCAAAAATGGTAGCACTAAAAGTCACACTTTGACTGCTAACGTGTAATATCATCACCCATAATAATGTAAAAGATAATTTTTGGTTTGAACAGGTGTATTAGCAATATTGAGAAAGAAAGGGAGAGGGAAACAAACTGTAGATCAGTAGGCTACACCAATGGAGTGACACAAACAACCTTAAGTTAGAAGAAAATATAAGAAAAATGGATTATAAGATGGAATATGGAAGAAAGCATAAGTTAACATAAAGTATATCATCCATTAAAAAAATATCCTCTCTGCAAAATGGATTAGAAAGCTACTTGAATAAACACAATGAGTTATAGGAAATCACAACAAACCTTTTTCTGCTCAAGAATCTATAAATCAAATACAACCATTGATACTCAAAGCTAAAATTCATTCAATAAGTATAGAAATGAAGATGAATAACACAGAGAACACAATCTGATATAACAAATCTCATGAATCTTCAATGTCAAGAATATTTACATGATAAAAATTCCCTCAGGTTTACAAATGAACACACACAAGGAAATTGTTTGCTCCTATTCTCTGTAGCCTCTCTTGGCTCATGAATCCAACCCTTCTCTAAGAACTCCCTCCTTCATTAAATAGAAAATAGTATCAAAATATCCTTAGGAGGTCGAGTCCCATCTATTTCATTGGATTCTAGGCCTTGGAGATAGGTGGCAATAGTTAAAGAGACAAAAATCCAACAAACTACTAATTTATAGGAAATTGTTGGAAGTCATTAATAAATTGTTTACAACTCACTTCATGAGGTGTTTAATGGACCTAAAACTTAGGTGCAGGTGTCCCTTAGCATCTAACATATCTCTGAGAAGTATTTATAACCCTCCTTGACAGGTGGAAACCTCCCAACAAGGTGAATATCCAATCAACTATGCAAAACAAAGAGTTTGCAACACATTTCACAGTTCACTGGTGTTTTAATTGTTTCTCTCAAATGCCAAACTGGGCCGTGCTGAGTTTGTTGATTAAGGTTGGTTGTCATTGATGTCAACCCTCGAAGAAAGCCCTGTAGCACAAAGGCTTGGGTAATGGACCCAATATTTTTTGATGTCAATATGACTCATTATTGTTTTGTCATGGTTGATAAGAAGTAAATATGGATGAACTCAAAAGTGGTCCCCTTATGGTGAAAGCCCTCACGGGAAGGCGCTTTGTGGAGTAAGAGAACCCATACTTAATTTTGGAATAATGAGATGAAGGAAACTGATTTTGTCAGGGAACATATCCTAGATGGATAGTGCTTATCATTTAATTTCCAGTGGTATGTGGAACATCACATAATTCCTCACGGTTAGAGAGCTATGGCCATGAGAAGTTGGAGACCCCAGGTTTGGGTAATGGACCTAAGTTTGTTTGATGCATAACGGTATGAGTTATGATATATTTTCAGATAATACTATTCTATATGGATAGTAAATGTCATGCCATTTTGGGTGGTATGTAGAACATCACATAATTCCTCACGGTTTGAGAGTTATGGCCTTACGAAGTTGGAGGACCCTCATATGTCATCTAGAAGCCCCAAAAGGTCAAAGTAGTCAAAGTGGTTTAAGAGATTTTAAAAGGTAAATAATAAAGTGAAGTGATGAGTGTATTGTAATTCAAAGTGAATACAAAATAAATTATTTCAATAATAAATTTAATGGAGAAATTAGAAGTGGACCCAACCCTAAAATAAGGAAAGTGGGGCCAAGTGACCTAGACGATGTTTTTAAGGAAGCTACTTGGAGAGTATAAATAAGAGGCAAGGCTCTCTCATTTGAATTATACTTGAGAATATTGAATATATATATGTGTCTGAGGTAACCAAGGATATCTAAACTAGAATTCTGAGTGAAGGTGAAGAAAAGAAGGCTGAAATGCAAGGAAGGATAAATTCTTTTGATGGTGCTTTCTAAGGTATGTTATTTACAGGTCATCTTACCATTTTCGCTATAACTTTTTTTCTATAATGCTTCAGACTGTGAAATTGCTATGAAAGTGATAAAACATATCCAGGTATCTGTGGAAAACAATTCATCTCATGGGTCATTTTATTTTGGGAGTTATATGCCGTGGAAAATAGGGTTTGTGGCCAGTCCTGAAACTAGTCAAAATCAGGTGTTTCGGGTAAAAACATCATAACTTATTCATAACAGATCCAAATTTAGTGAGACCATATGTTATGGTTAGGGTATAGTCTGTAGTATGTTGTGTAACAATTTCAGATCATTTTAGCAAATATTTTGTGCGGGGCACGCTATACAAGGTCACTCTCTAGAATAAGACAAAATTCAACAAGGTATGCCATTTTTTCTAAAACTTCTTTTATGAGAGGTTACAAGTAGTGACACTTGGAGGAATTGCATAAAACACATTGAAGAACATTGTATATCAGTTTGATATATTTATACATTACAGGTTCAAAGTTATGATTACTTCAAGTTAGGGTTGTTGACTAATCCAAAACTAGGCATGTGAGTCTAAATAAAAGTTTGATGAAAATGCTAGTCTCTTGTTTTTAAAGTTAAGGAAGGTTTGTAGGAATGTGATCATATATACCAGGTCTATTACAAAGCTACAAATCATATTTGGATGATGAAATTGATGAGGGATTTTGGTTGTGGTACATGTTCAGTACATGTTTGAGACACGTAGTTGATGAGTTGGCGCACATACATGAGGTGTATAGTTGATGATGTTGGTACATATTGATGAGTCATAGTTGATGAGTAGTTGACACATGATTGATACATACTTGGTACATGGTTGGATGCACTTGTTTATGGTACATGTTGATTACAGGTTGGTGCATGGTTCATGCACTTGTTTATGGTAGAGGTTGATTACAGGTTGAGGTGCAGGTTGATGCATGGTTGATGCATGGCTCATATTTATTGGTACAGGTTTACATTGGTATATCTCACAGTGATAGTGTGATAGTGGTTCCATAATTCTACTTCTACTTTAGGGTGGAAGGCCGGGGCAAGAAAAGGTGGTTGTAGCCACCTTCTGGTTGTAGCCAGAGAACATTGGGGTTTGTAGCCTCCTTCTGGTTGTAGCCATAGAATTGGGGATTTGGAGATTCCCTCAGGTTGTAGCCTGAGAAACTAGGGGGTTGGAGTCTCCTTCCAGTTGCAGCTGGAAAACAAAGGAAGTTGGTTCTTCCAATGAATGTAATTCTTCAAGACATATAAGAAAAAACATTCTGTGGTTTTGTGTTGATTTGGGTTTCCACGTAAAACACTAGTGTACTGTGTATGCATGTGATTTTTATTTGTTACTGCTCATTATTGGATAATAATTCTACATTGATATAACATTTGAAGAAAAAGGATTATAATTACGCTATTACTGATTCACCCCCCGTCTTAGTAATCCAACAATTGGTATCAGAGCAGGTTCCTTCAGAAATCAGTTTATCCACTAAAAGGTAGATCATGGAGAGTACCAACTCATATAAAAATGGAATACCACAATTTGATGGACATAAATATGCTTTTTGGAGCACAAGGATGAAGGCATATATATAGGCACAGGGATTTCAAGTTTGGCAATCAATTGTAGATGGATACACAACACCAACAGTTCCACCAACAAATGACAAAGCAATGAAACTCAGTGAGAATAATTCCAAAGCCATAAATGCACTTTTGAATGGTCTCAGTGATACGGTATTCACCAAATTTTCACATTGTAAATTTGCTAAAGATATTTGGGATAAGCTTAGAAATATTTATGAAGGAGATTCAAAAGTCAAAGCAACAAAGCTTCAAACTTACAGAGGTTAGTTCGAACAACTAAAAATGAAGGAAGATGAAGATATCACAACCTACTTCTTGCGAGTCGATGAAACAGTGAATGCAATCATAGGATTGGGAGAAGAAATCGAAGAATCTGTAATTGTTCAAAAGGTACTAAGATCTCTTCCTATGAGATTCAACCCTAAGATATCAGCACTAGAATAAAGATCGGGTCTAAACGCAATAAGAATGGATGAACTGCATGGAATATTCACAGCATATGAGATGAGAATTGAATAGGAAAATCCAGATGTAAAAGAAGTAGCCTTCAAAGCATCCAAAAGATTAAAGAAAAAGAAAAAGGAACAAGAAGAATATAGCAGCAGCAACGACGTCTAGGAAGATGATGAAGAAGTGGCCAACTTCGTCAAAATACTGAACAAGGGAACCAACAATAGGTACAGAGGTAAGATTCCTTTAATTTGTTTTAATTGTGATGGTATTGGTCATTTTGCTAACAAATGTCCTCATAAGAAAAAGAGAAATGATGAAGGTTACTCAAAAGGCAGACAAACATATAAAGGTAAAATAACTACAAAGCAAGTTTTCAAGAAAATATTTTTCACCAAAGAAGACATCTCATCATCAGATGAAGATGAAGTCAGTGACAGTGAAACAGGGAGAGTTCTATTCATGGTAGTAGAAGACTCTGATAAAGAAGACTCCGAAGAAGAATATGAAGAAGCATATGAAGAAGAAATTTAAGAGACATAAGTTGACTTCCGAGAAGAATTAATGAGTGCCATAGAAGTTATCAGAAGAGAAAAGAAGAAAAACAAGAAACTACAAGCAGAACTAGATAAAAAAAAAAGACACTCAAGAACTAGAACAAATGATCACAAAGTTGAAGGTTCAAATAGAATAAGATAAAAGAATTGAAGAAGCACTCAAAGAACAACTAGAAGGAAAGGACAAGATCATTGGAAACCTGGAAGCAAAGATTGTCACACTAAGAAAGGATATTCAAAAGAAAAATATGCAGAATAGCTCAAAAGTTCTGGATGACATTATCAGTAGTAAAAAATCTTATCTTGACAAGTTCGGACTTGGATACAATCAGACAGAAAAGGGATCAAGCTCCAAAACAACAGAGCAAGAAACAAATCCAAAAATTTATGCATAAACAATAAAAGGGGATAAAAAGATATACAAGGAAGATTATAGGGACTCTCCTCCACCAAGAAGATTCAAATTTCAGAATCAACAACAGATAGACAGTCGTCAAGAAGAAGAAGGATTCATAAGAGCATCTGCTTTCATAAGATATTCAACTACCAGGTATCAAACTATATTTTTTGGTTTATTTTATGCTTGTAATAATTTTGGACATAAAGATGTAAATTGCAGAGCTAACAACAGGAACAATAACTACTTTGAGAGCCATACACAAAGGGGT
>ML814841.1:65428-94824 GCA_009831015.1 Picea engelmannii | reverse complement strand
GGTACATGGTTGGATGCACTTGTTTATGGTACAGGTTGATTACAGGTTGGTGCATGGTTGATGCACTTGTTTATGGTACAGGTTGATTATAGGTTGAGGTACAGGTTGATGCATGGTTCAGATTTATTGGTACAGGTTTACAGGGGTATATCTCACAGTGATAGTGTGATAGTGGTTCCATCATTCTACTTCTACTTTAGGGTGGCAGGATGGGGCAAGGACAGGTGGTTGTAGCCACCTTCTGGTTGTAGTCGGAGAACATTGGGGGTTGTAGCCTCCTTCTGGTTGTAGCCAGAGAATTGGGGAGTTGGAGCTTCCCTCAAGTTGTAGCCTGAGAAAATAGGGGGTTGGAGCCTCCTTCTAGTTGTAGTTGGAAAACAAAGGAAGTTGGTGCTTCCAATGAATGTAATTCTTCAAGACATATAAGAAAAATCATTCCGTGGTTTTCTCCCGATTTGGGTTTCCACGTAAAACACTGGTGTACTGTGTATGTGTGTGATTGTTTATTTCTTGCAGCTCATTATTGGATAATAATTCTATATTGATATAACATTTGAAGAAAAAGGATTATAATTACGTTATTATTGTTTCACCCCCCGTCTCAGTAATCCAACAGAGTTTTTGGCAATAAGTAAAAATATCATGTTATTTCTCCACAAACAATTTTACAGAAACCCAGATGGGAATTCAAAAGTTATGAGAAAAAACATCCCCTGTTGTGTGCTAATTTCTTAAAAACAATAAAAAATACCATTTCGTAGTGCCAACGCTGTGAAATTTCCTATAGCATCTCATTTCACTTTTTCCAATGTTTTATCATTTCAAAAATATATCAGTTGTCCCAAGAGTGTTGTAAACTTCATTATATTTATATATGACTTAGAGGAAAACACCACAACTGATACTCATGGCTTACAACTCATAGCCATCACCCAAAAAATGTTGTAAAATGCATAAAAATAGGTTAACATCATTAACAACATTTGCAACTTTAATCCTGCTTCAACAAATTATCAACCACACATTGTAAATTGGATAGGGGTAAGAACTCACTCGTTTAAGGATGAATTTGAAAGGATGCAAAAGGTGAAAGTTTCAGCAGTCCTAAGACAGAGGGTTTGCAGCACCAACAAATATATCAATAAAAGGACCTCCTTTCAACCTTCAAATAGCATGATAACCCTTATGAAGTATCCAGTAGACTTGAGATTGATTCAAATAATTGGGGATTTTAACACACGTGTCTGAAAACTATTCAACCTCCAACACTCTCGTCTAGCCAATTCACATCACCAATACACAACGCCCGGCTTAAACACAATTTTCACACTTGGAGGAAGTTGTTAGAAACTTTATTACATAATCCCTGAGAATTTGTTTAAAATAAAATATCTGAAAACAATAAGATCTTCTGTGTCATGATTATTTAACCCTACAATTCCATGTGATAACAAGTCTATCAAGAGGATTTAGTAGAGATAGGAGGGCCAATGGATCTACCTCGAGATGTTGTAGTGAACAAGAGAGGACAACATGGCTTCATGACACTTTGTAGGATGCAGAGAGGCCAACATGGCTTCATGACACTTTGTGGGATGAAGAGAGGCCAGCATGGCTTCATGACACTTTGTAGGATGCATAGAGACATGCAACTCTTAGTGATACTTTTAGGGAGAGAAAAAGACCTCATAGTTTCTTGAGTTACATAGAGTCATAGTTATGAGGAGGATCAGGTGCCCCACCAAGTACCAACTCAGAAGAAGCCAGAGTTCATAGGGATTCATCCCTCAAGATCTAGTAGGGAGGAGAAACCTTCTAGGACAGTTCATAGGAGATCGAACTTCAGAGGAGGTCAATATATGCAGAGGGAGAAAATGGTTCCAGATATTGTATAGAGTCAAAGGGAGTCAATTTTCATAGGAATCATGTGGAATCAAAGTGAGCCTAATATCAGAAAGATTCGGTTGGATCAGAAGGAGAGACGATCATTCAAATGGAGTTTACCCTCAGGTTCAGGTGGGAGAAATACATTTGTTGGGACTTACAAAGAGGAGTCATGAGTTGATGAGGCCAGACATAAGCTTTAGAGGAAGGAGGATTCTAGGGGATGTGAAAAATATTGGGAGGATCCACTTGTTTCAGTAGGATTTGATACAGTAACAAATGAGGCAACCAATGTGGAGGACTGAGGTGTGGGATTTTCCTTAGTCACAGAGGGATAGGCAAGTGAGGTGTACTGGACAACATGGTTTGCTTCAGTGAAAGAGGGAGTTGACCTTGGAGTTTGAAATGGAGGATCTTGGATGGATGTACTATTTCTTGAGATTAGAGATGTGATAGAGATCAGATGATATATTACTTAGTCAGGGGACATTGATGAGGTTCGATATGATGGAATGCAAGTCCATGGATACACCTATGGAGACAAATCTGAAGAAGTTGAGTGATTCTACTTCAAATTCATATTTGATGGATCCTGTTATAGAAAGATTTTCCTCACCCTATGAAAACTTGCAAAGAAGGCCTTTTTCCATTTCCCTATGCAGAATTGAAGTACCATTTTTCAAATCCCAGAGCTAAAAACATTATTTTTCCACATATATGTTCCCTACCTATTACACAACATGCGTATATGCAGGTTACACCACTATAGCCTGCGTACATCGGGTTTTGTGCCCAAAATTAAAAAATGATGTTGGTTTTCCATGTCGCGTCATGAGATCCATGATCCTTGACCTTCCATATACTGGAAACATTCTGAATCGGCCCTTCAGTTCCACTTGAAATCTATAAATGGGCCAAATTCAATCTATGGAAAAGAGGAGAAGAATTCAACTTTGAGAGCAAATTTACTCTGGAGAAGTTGTTCACTTCATATTGAGTCTGCATCCCTTTGTCCTTTTAAGTCTGAACACAATGTTCAGCCCCCAAGCTCTTCCCTAATTGATTGAGAACTTCATTGTCTCTCTTATATGAGCTTGTCTTTGGTGGAGGATTGAAGTGGTGGAGGCCTAGCTGGAAGGGACTTAGTTTCTCGGTTCCGAACCGTGCCGACACAAAAGTTTGTGATTCATTCACTTCTATTGATTACATTTTAATATAAATACTCTTTTCTTGTCCAATTAATATCTTGCAAATATTTGAATTGTTATTCCATGGGCGTATTTGTTATGAATGTTGATGGATTATGCTATTGAATGTGCTAACATTATATATTATTACCATATGTTTGTGTTTCTTGGTTGCCGAGGTCAAGTTGCAAGTGCATTTGTTTGGGTCAAGTGCTCAACGATGGACTTCATCAAACGTTAGTATGAGGTAGGCCTTTTATCTTGTATTGCTAGCATATTTGTTTATACAACATACCTAAGATTAGAGTTGATTGTTGTAGTGATTTCTGTCTGTTGTGTTTTACCCCTAGCCATAGAGAGATTTTCCTCGTAACATAATTGGCGACCATACTGGGGATAGAATCTTATTTTTTGGGTTTGGAGAGTTTTTCTCCTTGGATTTATCTCATTTATATTGAGTTTCTTGTTGTATGACTGCTTGAGAGACTTTGTTCATTCCGATTCTAAGTTTCTTAGCCTTCTCCTTAGAATGGCTATGTTTTAACACATATACACGGGTTTTTTCTTGATAGTCATGTACATACGCATGTTGTCCTCCTACAAGTGGCGTATATATGTGCTTTTCCCATGAACAATCATGTACATCACCCTTTGTTGCTCGGTTGTTGGGTTTGATGGTTGTTGGGTAAGTTTTGATGGTTTCTAAGTCTTTTTGGGTCTCTGTTATGACTGTTAAGTGCCCGTGGAATGATAGGAAACCTTTCTTTGGTTGAATTTTTGGGTGGTGCCTTTCTCATTATCCTTTTCATTTGATTGTCCTTGCATCTTGGGCTGGGTGTTTGCTCCTTGATTTCCTACTTGGTTTGTCTCTGTTTACATACAATAGATTTTTTATATCAAGTTGTTGTTCAGTCCTTTCATTTTCATTCCTTTATTGAAAATAAAAAAGTATTAGGCATTTTACACTGTTGACATTTGATCTTTTGAGTCTTTATCATTGATCTTAGTACATGTAAAGAAAGATCGCATCTTATTTGGAAATGTAGAACTAAATTGAGAATTTCATTTTGAAAAGCAAATCGTTTATTGGGAATTGAAGTTAGGACTTTTCATTGTAATCATATTCATTTATTTTACTTGCTGAGTCATAACATCATTAGTTTCACGACCACACCTTTTTGAGTATGCAAGGACACTAAAAGTAATGCTGATAATTTAAAATTTATTAGTAATGATTTTATTTTTCTAGGGTGCACAAACTAGCTTAGAATTTAGAGCCTTCGAATAGGATTTTGTGAGTAAACTTCTCCAAGGCTATTAAATCAACATATGTGTCTAACTAAGGGAGTGATAAATCCATTGTATAATTGGTAATATCAGGAGGCTTCACTTACACTGGAGTTAAGAAGGAGGTCACGTGAGGTTAGTTGAAGGGATATCCCCTCGATACCTTCTTAGCGTCAGATATATTTCTGGGGATCTATTCATATATGGGGATCTCGCTAGTACCTTTACCTTTGTGAGAGGCGATGCTTTCAAGGTTTCGGGATTTGTTACCCTGCGCATATGGTGGACCTGAGTTACAACTGTTCGCCTGTGCATCGGTTATATCGTGGTTTCTTAGTTTCTTGACTTAGGTACCACATAGGTTACTTGTAGGGGTTATTCTGCAGGTACCCTGGGTCAGATAAGGGTCAGAAGTACACAACCTTTATGGAGGATTACTTCTCCGGGGGGATCTGACCAACTGGTTGTTAAGCCCATGAGGGCCCTTATAACTGATTCTGATACCTCTGATCTTTAGCAGCGAGTCTCAAGACCCTCTTGGGTGAGGCATATCTACTTTAGGGAGGGAGGCCCTTTTCAACCACTTTATCCTGTTTGTGTGCATATTTCCCTTTTGATTTTATTTTGGTGTGCTATTTGACTATTAGTTGAACTTAGGATTTTATACCGTGCCTTGAGTTGTCATTATCGTGGATAGTGGAGTTCCTTTGGCTCCCTCATTTACCGTTTTCACCTCCATGACATTCACTCTTTTCATGGGGACGAATCCATCCGCATTTCATAATGGTATGCAGAATTATGATACTCAATCCATGCCTTGGGTCTCTAATCATTTTCCTCTTAATATGCCCATACATTCATCTGGGGTCACGATGGCTCTGCTATATGCATATTCATTTGAGAGGAATATTATCCCACAACCGACTCTCACTGTAGGGGGTTGGAATCTCCCCTCTTATGGATCCAATCCTAGCCAGGCTATTTCAGGAGCCAACGCACAAATGGGTGGTTATTCTACTTATTACACCCCATTTATGTATCCTTTATCCGCTATGCTAGTTCCCACAAACACTCTACCCATGGTGGGTCCCCATATGTCCTCTGGCATTTCATACAAAGGGAATTATTTTATGGTACATGATACACCCTTCACGGAACCCCTTCGCATGGGGGCAACACATATCCTCACCCAAATAATCCTTATCATGCCTTTGTCTCCTCACAGACATATGCTTCAGTGAAGATGCACATACAAACCTTTATGGATCAATTAGATAGAGGGTACTACCTTTCCAGATAGGGACAGGGTGTAAACCAAGACCCTTCCTGGACTGTAATTTCTCAAAACCAGTATTTCCCGAGACTTTGGTCTCAAATGCCACAACTAATTGTCGCCACTAGTCCAACCCCTGCAAGTCATACTAGAATTCCATCACCAACCTCTTCTAGTCATGTTGGGGATTGGTCAACAACCTCTGCAAGCCATGCTGAAGACAAACAACCAGTCGCTGCAAGTCATGATGGAGGCACCACTCTAGTTGCCATGAGTCATAATGAAATCACATCTCCAACCTATGTGCATCATGTGGGAGATGAACCACCAACCTCTTCCAGTCACGCCGAGAGCATGTCGCCAGCCATTGTGAGTGACTTTGGGGGAATCCATGTGATTGAGAAGCCTAGACATGTAAGACATAAGCCCAAGTTCCTTTGTAGTCTTTGCAAAGGATATCACCTTACTCGTTTGTGCCCTGCTATTGCTATGGTAAAAGAAGTGTGGTCCTTTCTTGGGGTCCCTTCAGGTTTTGAGTCGTCCTTGGTTTCCCAACACTCTGTTTCTCCTTTGATTGACATGTCAGTCATTCCAATGCAATCATCACTTGACCCCACTCCTGTTTTAGGGATTGAGACTTCTCTCAACCATCTCATTAGCATTTCTAGTACTGCACCTTCTGAACAAGAGAGTGTTTTACTCTCCCCAAGTACTCTCCCTCCAAGTGTTGGAGAGGTTCTCTTTGACTAGGATGGTCTTGTGGGCTATAAAAATCCTCCTCACATTCCTTTTTAGGTAAGAGATGTTCTCTGATATATCGTTATGAAGGTAACCTCTACTAACACTTTATCCTCCTTGACTTGGAGAGATTTGGGTTTTCCCAAGCTTGTGTCAGCTATTCGTAAGTTGTTGACCTTTCACATAAATACTGCACGGGAGCCTTGGCCTCCCCCATGACATGCCATTGAGAAACCCCCCAACGAGTCTGATTTAAGCTCTTTTCCGACTCATTTAAAAAGCGAAAATATTGCCAAGTGAATTTGTCTCTTTCACACTCGTTAATTGGATTTGAAAGGTCACGAGTTTGATTTAAGATCTTTTCCGACTTGTTTCAAAAATAAAAATATTCTCGAGTGAACTTGTCTCTTTCACACTCATAAATAGGATTTTAAAGGATGTCTATTTGGTGCACGTTTATCCCTTTTTCAAACCAAGTAGACTGAGATTACGAAAAAGGACAGTTTTTGGCGTTAAGCTGTAATTGCATCTCATTCTTTTGCTTGTAGTATTGAGCCTATTACATGTTCTCACTTTTGCGTTATAATCCTCTCACCTCAAAAATTTTCATCATCAGCCAAGCAGAGCCTTGTTTATATTCTTTGCAACTTGACACCCTATACCCAGGAGGAAACATTCCCCTGAGTATCCATCTCCCGCATGCACCACCTTGCATTGACCATAGGTATGTTCCACTGCTGGAACTAGTTTTCTTACTTGCGACACTTGTTTCCTCCTTTGTATCAAAACATTCATTTGACTATGAAAAAACAAAAAAATACAGGTGGGAAGGGAATATTATCTTATATTGGCAACAATCATGTCGCCTTTGAATATAACACAAAATTTTTGAGTCCACTTGTCATCAAAATTTTGGGTTTAGCATGACCTTAGGAAGTTGAGATCATTACAAATAGTTTACTCCCCTGACTGGTTACTCTTCTAGTCCCTATGGAGAGTTTGATTGATGCCTTCTGCATATCAAAGTTTCATCATTGAGTCTATGCTACCAGAGTCTCCCATATGTCTCATGCTCTTGTTCAAAGGATGTCTATCAACATGCGTCGACCATTCCTCAGAACTATTGCATTTTCATGTTGGACATACCATCAGTATGTCTCATAATTATATCAAGTTGTAGTCCTATTGCACACCCTGGTCCTACTTTCCTCATTGGTAGGTAAAATTGAACCCAACAATCAACATTTCATCATTGGTCATTGACTAGGTGGTTTCCCTTGTGCTCGACGACAAGAAATCTATTCACACATTGGGATCTATGCAGTGTCTTAGATGCCATTAGCCTTATTAGTGGTTTTCTCGCCTTTGTCAACAGTTTTCCTTATTGGATTCTATTCAAAGGGTCTTTTTCTTGTACCTCTTGCATCTGACACACGCGAAAGACCCACAGGGTTGTTGGTTCGTGAACATGTTCTTCGTCCGATTTCCTCCAAATCATCAAGATACTACTTTGTACCTCGTGTAGAATGATGAGAGATGCCTTAGTGATGTTCTTTCAGCAGGTCTGCTTCCATCGACTTCAACTCATCTATTCTGGAGACGAGACCTAGAGTCCTATGAGTACCTAGAGGCTTGCAGTCATTAGTGGCAGGTTCTCTTGCAATCAGTAATTGGGAATACATCAATGTCTCCTGATCGATGGATTCTTCAAGTGTTCAAACTCGACACCTCTATTCACACTTGTAAGAATGTAATTGGTGCCTTGATACCTACTTTCATTATTGGTAGGTTGTCTCATGTTTGTTAATGGTATACCTCAATGACCAGTAATCAAACAAAGTCTCATTGTGTTTGACCTCAACTCCTTTATTCACATGATGCAGACTTTCATCTCTGGTGGATTGTGTAGAAGAATTGAAGACATCAATCCATATTCATAGCTTTCCTGAGTTGTTGCTACCTTTCATTGGACCAGTACCTATGTGACTTCAGTGATCACGGGAGATCATATTTTACTCCATTGTATATAGATATCTTCAGATTGATTTTGAGATTGGTTTTACTAGGCCTTGTTCATGACTATGATATACTTTGTCATGTAGCCACTTTTGTATTGCCTATTCATGGCCATGGACATATGTTTGGTATATTTTCACATGGATCTGTAGAGTAATTCAAATTGGCAGCCATGTGTGCAAAGTTAGTATATATTGTAATAATCTCATGAGCAAATAGTTCTTCCAGCCGGGTCCCATTACTCCACTTTTGGGTATTATAATGTATTTCGGCCATCGCAGACACTCCTCTAACCTCACACATTAGGGGGCATATGTTATAGAAAGATTTTCCTCACCCTATGAAAACTTGCACATAAGACCTTTTTCCATTTCCCTATGCAGACTTGAAGTCCCTTTTTGCAAATCCCAGAGATAAAAACATTATTTTTCCACATATACGCACCCTACCTATTGTACAACATGCGTATACTCAGGTTTCACCACTACAACCCGCATACATTGGGTTTTGTGCCTAGAATTAAAAAATGATGTCAGGTTTCCATGTCACTTCACGAGATCCACGATCCTTGACCTTCCATATACTGGAAACGTTATGAATCGGCCCTTCAGTTCCACTTGAAGGCTATAAATGGGCCAAATCCGAGATATGGAAAAGAGTAGAAGAATTCAACTTTGAGAGAAAAGTTACTCTGGAGAAATTATTCACTTCATATTGAGTTTTCATCCCTTTGTCCTTTTAATTCTGAGCACATTGTTCAACCCCCAAGCTCTTCCATACTTGATTCAGAGGTTCATTTTCTCTCTTATATGAGATTTCCTTTGGTGGAGGATTGAAGTGGTGGAGGCCTAGTTGGAAGGGACTTAGTTTCTCGGTTATGAACCGGGCTGACACAAAAGTTTGTAATTCATTCACTTCTACTAATTACATTTTAATAGAAATATTACTTTTTCGTCCAATTAATATCTTGCAAATATTTGAATTGTTATTCCATGGGCATATTTGTTATGAATGTTGATGGATTATGCTATTGAATGTGCTAACATTATATATTATCACCATATTATTGCGTTTATTGGTTGTTGAGGACAATTTGCATTTGTATTTCTTTGAGTCAAGTGCTCAACGATGGACTTCATCAAACGTTTGGACGAGGTAGGCCTTTTATCCTGTCTTGCTAGCATATTTTTTTATATAGCATACCTAAGATTAAAGTTTATTTCTGGAGTCATTTCCATATGTTATGGTTTACCCCTAGCCATAGAGAAATTTTCCTAGTAACATATCCCATGATGGGCAGGCTACTGATTGCATCCTTGATGTACCTGGTTAACACCATGCCAGAAATTTGCTTTGCATAGAGCACTCTGAGCCAGTATTTGGTTGAAGCCAAGGAAGTTCCATTGGGTTGTAGTGAAGCATGTGTTGAGGTACCAGCATGGTAAAGTTGGATATGGTTTGTCTCAGGTGGTAAATTAAGGCTGCAAGGATATACAGATTCTGGTTAGGTAGGGAGTGCGACAGAAAAATTGAGCACCTCGGGGTGCTACTTCATATTGAGACCAGTTACAATTTCAAGGATAAGAAGGAATCATAATTATTTTTATAGAAACTTTTGCCTCATCCCATGCAACTTGATTGGATGGCCTTTCCATTTCCCTATGCAAACATGAAGTCCCTTGTTGTACCTTCCAGAGCCAAAAAATCATATTTTTCCACATATACATGCCCTACCAGTTAGACATCACGTGTATATGCATGTTGCACCACTACAACCCATGCACATCGAGTTTGGTGCTCAAAATTAAAAATTGTGTCGAGTTTCCATGTCACGTCACTTGATCCATGATCCTTGACCTTCCATATACTGGAAACATTCCAACTCGGCCCTTCAGTTACACTTGAAGGATATAAATTGGGCCATATCCAAGTCGTGGAGAAGAGAGAATTGAACTTTTGAGAGCAAAGATACTCTAGAGAAATTTTCACTTCACATTGAGTCTGCATCCCTTTATCATTGAAATTCTAAACACATTGTTCATCCCCCAAGCTCTTCCTTCTTTGATGGAGAACCTCATTTTATCCTTTATATGAGCTTGCCTTTGGTTGAGGATTCAAGTGGTGGAGGCCTAGTTGGAAGGGACTTAGTTTCTTGGTTATGAGATGTGATGACATAGACGTTTGTCACTTATACACTTATGTTGATCATTTTTAATAGAAATACTCTTTTCTCATCCAATTGATATCTTGAAAATATTTGAATTATTATTCTGTGGGCGTATTTTTCATGAATGTTAATAGATTTTGCTATTTTATATGCTAACATTATATATTATCACCATATGCTTGTGTATCTTGGTTGTTGAGGACAAGTTGCGTGTATAAATATTTGAGTTGCGTGCTCAACGGTGGTCTTCATCAAATGTCCAGAAGAGGTAGGCTCTTGTTCTTGTCTTGTTAGCATTTTCATTTACATAGCATACTTGGGATTAGAGATGATTTCTGTAGTCATTTCATCTGTTGTGGTTTACCCCATGCCATACAAAGATTTTCCTTGTAACATAATTGGTGATCATACTGGGGAGTGATCTTCTATTTTTTGGTTTGGAGTGTTTTTCTCCTTGACTTGCTCTCTGTTAGCTTGATTTTCCTTGTCGCCTGATTTCTTGACAACCTATTTTTACTTTGAATCTAAGTTTCTTGGCTTAATCCTTGCCCTGACAGTGTTTTACTACATATACGTGGGTTTTCCCTTGACATACACGTACATAGATGATTTGACCTTCTATAGGGTGCGTAAATACATGAGTTTTTCTAAAACAATTGCGTACATCAACTTTTTATGCTTACTGGCTGAGTTTGGTGTTTTTGGGGTGAGTTTGGATGGTTTCTGAGTCTTCTTGGGTCTCTGCCCTAACTGTTGAGTGCTTGCAGAGTGATAGGAAAGCTTATTATTGTTGAATTTTCGGGTGGTTTTCTTTCTTATCATATTTTTCATTAGTTGTCCTTGCATCTTGGTGTGAGTGTTTGCTTCTTGGTATCCTGCTTGGCTTGTCTCTTTTTTCTTGCAGTAGGGTTTGTATATAAAGATTCTATTTAGTCCTTGCATTTTCATTTCTTTATATCGAAAATACATTTTTTTTTTCTCATTTTGCATTATGGAATTTTCTCTTTTGGTTATTTAGTATTGGTCTTGACACATGTGGAAGGATTGCATCTTATTGAAATTGTAGAATTTCATTGAAAGTTGCATTTTAAAATCTTACCATCTTTTGAGAATTTAAGATTAGGACTTAGCACTATGTTTATATTCATTTATTTGATATGTTGAGTCATAATATCATCAGTTTCACGACCACGTCTCTTGAGTATGTTAGCACTCTGTAAATTTTGTCTGGTTGATAGGCAAACAACAGAGGTAACTGTTTCAACCAGCTTTAGAGATGAGGCACTAGCCTGCCCAACTCAAAGACATATCTCTCATGTCACTTGATATTTCGTTGGGAATTGGTGGCTAGATTTGGTTTGTTTTGGGGTTTTTGAATAAAGTTGCTGGCAAGGAAGGGGAGAAACAGTTTGGGCTATGGAGTCAAAATTCTGAAATTGAATGAAAACACAGACTTGCCTGTAGAAATATCTAGAGGATAAAGGCTAAATGAGGCAATGAATTTGAGTTATAACTTGAATTTAATTAGAGTGGTAAGAGGAAACAAAAATAGATAACTGCATCAGAGCGTTATGAAAATGAATTCTAAATTAGCTAAGAAGAAACATACACAGTTTAAATTGCTTAAGCCAAGAGCATCAAATGATGAATTCTGGGCCTTTAACTCTCCAATTTAAACAGAAGAAAAATGTATATGGCAGAAAAGATCACATGAAACACATACAATGAGGGAATACAAAGCTCATATCACCACCATTAGAATCTTTTCATAGATACTTCAAAGCTATTGCATATTTATTCAATTCAACCCCAGAAAATTACAATGAAGTTCAGAACAACCATAACCGTGCCCTTGCACTTCTGCCCTTATTAATTCATTTGGAACCTCTAACACTTATACAATTCGAGTTCCTTCAGTGTGCAACAAGTTACAATAACTGAAATGAAACATTTCATCTTCTACAATGATTACAAATGACAATTTTCATAAAAAATGTTTCATGATCCCTACAGATTCCTCTGATGCTCCCTTCCTTTGCCACATTCTCTTTGAAATGTCACTCATAATATTTCAAATATAATTGCATTTATCCATATTCTCATTAAACATTTTGGAATAATATATTTGAAATAAAAAAAATTCCCAAATATTTTTTATCTTGTAGAATTAAATTTCCATAATTTAATTTTTGCCCGTGGTTCTTTTAAAACCATGTTTTTTTATTCCCAATTCACCATTTCACTGTAAAAAACATTTACTGTCACCATTCACATGAAAAACATTTACTGTGTTATGTTTTTCCAATTTACGGTTTCAGTGTGAAAAAACATTTAGTGTGTGTTTTTTCCAATTTACCGTCTTTGGTAAAATACCTTTTATCTTCTTCTTTTACTTTAGTAAATCTTTGGATAAAGAATTATCCAAGTCTTCCTTCACGTGCATCTTCCCATTTAAATATTTTTCATGGAAATAAACATTAATTCCTTTAATTTGTAACACTTGAATCTTGCCTCCGTAAAACCTTTTCACCGTGAGGAGGAATTGCATTTATTAGAAATTCCATATTTGTTGTTGAAATGCAGTCCTGTAAAAATGTCGCACATTAAACATATGATAAATGGTGCATTTATTACATCGGGCTTTGGCTGGAGTGGTTTAATCCAAACTACTTTTACCTCCGATGTGCTGCACGTAAAAACACTTGTCCACCAAATTAACCACGGTAGTTTTCCCCGGTCCGCCTTCACATAATTAACTTCCTCGTTACTTCAATCCACGATATATATGTGCGCCCTCAATCCAACTTTTGACTTTTCCACATGATTTGACGTGATTCCATAAATTAAATATTGGATTATATATTAATATAAATATTTTAATACAAAAATATTTATATTAATAATAATAAACCCTTTTTCTATTTTCTAAGGACTTTGGGCTTATGAGGCTTAACATATGACTTTGTGGATAGGATAAGGGTGCTTAGTAAAAGGCATTTTTTAATTTTCAACGGGAATATGAATATAAGGGTAAAAATGAATGAAGTGATGGAACTAAGGGATTTAGATAAGAAGTAAGACTAGGTATAGGCTTGAGATATTTGATAATTTTTTACTCATGGAGTACATGACTGTTTTGGATGATCCATTGGGTGAAGGATTTAGGTGATGGGAGCTTGACGGAGCTGGTGAAAAAAATTGAAAATCTGAGTGGAAAAATAGCACAAGGACAATATGCTTTGGGAAAAATTAATACAAATTAGCAGGTGATAATAGAGTAAACAAAAGCCATTAAAAGTAATGCTGATTAACTAAAATTGATTAGAAACGATTTTATTTTTCAGAGTACACAAACAAGCATAGGATATAGGGCCTTGGAATATAATTTTGTGAGTAAAATTCTCCAAGGATATTAAAATAAACATATGTGTCTCACTAGGGAGTGGTGAAATCCATTGTGTAATTAGTGACATTAGGACGCCCCGCTCACATCGTAGTTAAGCACAAGGTCACACGAAGTTGGTTGCAGAAATATCCCTCTAATACCTTCTTAGCGTCAGAGATATTTCTAGGTATCTATTCATATTTGGGGGTATTTCTAGTACCTTTACCTCCATGAGAGGCGGTACTTTCAAGATTTCAGGATTTTTCTCGTTGCCCATATGGTGGACTTGACTTACGACTGTTCTCCTGCGCATTGGTTATATCATGGTGGCTTTAGTTTCTTGACATAGGTAACCACATAGGTTACTTGTAAGGGTTATTCTGTAGGTACCATGAGTCAGATAAAGGTCGGACAACACACAACCTTTATGGAGAATTACCTCTTCGGGGGGATTTGACCGACTATGTTGTTAATCCCACGAGGGCCCTTATAACTGATTCTGATACCTATGATATTTTGAAGGGAGTCTCAGGCCCCTATTGGGCGATGCATACCTACTCTAGTGAGGGAGGCCCCTTTTCAGCTACTATATCTTGTTTGTGTGCATTTGGCCCTTTTTTTTCAAAATTTTGTGTGCTCTTTGATTGTTAGTGTTGAAGGAAAATCTCCCTGTGGATAGGCAAATCTCCTCAAAGAGATAGACTCTTAACTCTAAGACAAAAATTGCTTATCATGGTCATTGACTTCCTTTTAGATCTAGGTGGACTAGTGTGTGAGGAGGAAGGAGAAAAGAAGTACCTTTTACCGGTGTTTGTCCCAGCACATTTCGAGTTGAGCTCCAATCTTTCGCTCTTCGATAAGCCCTGTAGACAAAAAAAGTACGACCACTTCCTACTCTATAAAGATTATTCATAAATAGATCTATCTACTAAAGAGACAAATTCATGTGAGATTGAACACAAATTAGAAAGAAACAGGCCAAGCAAATTATATTAATGAGGACAAAACATTGCTTACAGCCATAGATGGATTGCATCAATTTCGGCAAGTCCTCCTTGTCTACCCCTTGCTCAAAAGATCCACAATCCAAATGATGATATCTTCACTGATTGCTCCCTATGAGATCATAGGTCTCTTGCTTCCAAAATATCTCTATTCCAACACCACTTATGCGATCATAAGTTTGGTGTGATTCTCCCTTTCCAGTCCTCTTTCACCATTAGAAAGCTTGCTTATATAGCCTTGGAGAGGCTTTAACCACTTGAGATATCCTTGGGGAAGTTGAGGATTTTCCTCCTTCAGTTGAGGATCTTCCCTAAGAACATGGTTGGACTAGGGATTCGAGCTCAACTACCTTCTAAGAATGAAAAGATCCTTCCCCCATTCATCTCAACAACTCAACTACTGCCTAAAATAGGTAGTGCTCCCTCAAAAGGGCCATCAGAGCGCTGTAGTGCTCCCCAGTAGGCTTAAGGGGGGCGCAAACACTCCTAAAGACACCAACGCTCCCTCAAAAGGGCCAAAGGATCTTTATAATGCTCCCAGACAGTGTAAGGGGGAGTGCCAACGCTCCCAGAAGAGGTATAGGGGAGCGTTTGTTTACAGGCACGACATAGGCATGATGGAAGTATGATTTCTTTAACACTTGTGACACTTGTGAGCAAAAAGCAACACTTGTGAAACTATCAAAGTGAGTATTTTTTATGTGTAACAGATTGCCCCCCAAAGTATGAAGTAAGAAGAAGAGAACTGATAACTGAAATTCTTTGTAGACTTTCAAGCAAGGTTATAGACGCAAAGAACCTGACAAAAGCTGCACACAAACATCCAACAAATATTATGACATGTTTCAAACCCAAGGCAGGCATACCTATGCTTGGGTGATAAAGACTTGCAAGATATGGCCACCATAAAATACACTGCAGATCCATAATTGTATTGATAAAAAGGTATAGCCACTGAACATACACTGTGGATCTATACTCTCATGACCTAAACTGATCGTAGCCACGAAGAATACACAATGGATCTATGAGATGACAATACATAGCCACGACCAATACAAAGTGGATCTATGTAACAGTATATGTGTCATTGTTCAAAAGAAACTCCATCGCAACCTGGGCAAAGTATATATCAAAGTGATCACTCAACCCAGGGTCTTCTTACCGATCCTGATGTAGTACGAATCTAACCATGTGAATAGATGTCCTGATGTCGAACATGGCAGAAACCACTTGATTACCGGTCAATGATGTAAACCGTTAACAAGCACGAGGGAGATCACCATTAATGTCAATGATTCCCAAGGTACCCTAGTACATTCCAACGAATGTGACTGGATGAGCTGGAGTCGAACATCTGTGGAATCATCCGATCATAGGTCAATGATGTAAACCCACTGTCGAATGTGAGGAGGCCTGCCATTGAGGCATGTAGGTCCCAAAGTACTAACTGGTTTCTAAGTCTAGTTCCTGGATAATGTGTTGAATTCGACAGGAATAGGCTTGTCGAAGGAGGGCCTTGATTTATCCCCCATCAACGACACAAAATGGACATAGAGATGTAAGTGGTAGATCAAAGGAAGATGGATTGACACAGGTATTGAGACAAGATATTTGTGATGGCTGACTCTTGAGGCAGATACTTCCCTTGAACACTAAGGCACGACAACAGAAACATGACATGGACCAAAACTTGATGATGTAGTGGATGCTGTGATTTACATCAGGTGACCCAAAGGAGTGAAAGAAACTCAAAGGATTGGCTTAGTGCAGAGGTTCAGCAGATTAAGATGTGTGCAAAGACAAAGTGTCGTGTTCAAGGGTGACTCTAAGAGTTACTTGGTAATGTTCTAAAAAAATTGCTTGGCTTGCTTCTTTCAATTTTTCCCCCCATCCAGATAGATGAGTACCTCTTTTTAATTTAACGAGATTGAGGAGGGTAACACATGCTCAATAAAACTCACCTTCAGTAAGTTCCTCTTCCTTTGTTTAACGAACTGGAAGAAGTAAGGGTTCGATCCCATATGGGCATGTCAATGTTTTTTTTAGCAAGTCCAAAGACAGAAAACTCGAAGGTTTTTCATGATTATAGAGTCTGGAAAAACACTTAAAAGAGAACTCTCTCAGTTCCTTTTTCGTAAAGTATTCCGATGAGACCGAAAAAGAGATAAACTATCGCTCAACAAATGTTTTCTTCAAATACTTTAACGAGCGTGAAGAGAACAAGGTCGCTCGGTAATATTTTCATCTTTAGAGAGTCTGAAAAGAACTTAAAGACGACTCCAATGTTGTCCTTTTTCGTAATGTTAGTCTTGTGAGGCCGAAAAAGAGATAAATTATCACTTGAAAGATGCCCTTTCAAACCGTTTAATGAGTGGGAAAGAAAGCAAGATCACTCGGCAATATTTTCATGTTTAGAGAGTTTGAAAAGAGCTTAAAGGAGACTCCAGGGGGTTCCTTTTTTGTATGTCCATATAGGTCCGAAAAAGAGATAAAATTCTACCCGGATGCATTCTCATGTATTTACGAGCACGAGAAAGAAAAAATACTAATCTTGGTATGCCCCCAACATGAAAGCTAGTGGCTTAACTCCAGAATGATCAACAAAGGCTGGAGACATGCCCTCCAAGCTTCAATTCATTCACTGGCTCTAAGGTTGTCACCAATTTCTCTAGTAGATGAGAAAAAGGAGAAGGGTGGATGAAAAGAAGGTTCAAGAGAGGTGACTGTTTCATCTTTTAATGATCTTGACATAGGAGAAGAACTGTGCTCAGGGCCTCTATTTCATTTTTTAACGAGCTTGCCATAGACAAGAGAAACTATGCTCGTGGTTTCGTCCGAATCATGGCGTCCAAGAGGATAATGCTCTGGAAGGGTACCATGTCAATGGATAAAATGTGGTCATGGCCTCCAGGAGTTCTTCGCTGGATGGAAGATAATCACTCGAGAAGGAACACATGTCGAGGGTCGTGATAGGGGTAAGGAGATCAGGCTCCAATAACCCTACCGAAGAGATCACCATGTCAACTACCGAATCCAAAGCATCAGAAGTTGAAATCATGGGAGACAACGCCACATAATTGATATGCGGCGAGGGTGATACTGTCTGCATATAAGAACCACTTAGGGAGGTAACCCAGTCGGGGCTGATGAATGAAAGTTGATCAATAGTCACAATTCTTCCATCGTGAGGGAAAGATATCACACGAAAAAGGGTGGATACAAGAGCTTTCATAGCATATACATAATCCCGCCCAAGGAGTAAAGTGAAATCCAAGGGGTCTCGGACTACCATGACATCGATAAAGACAGTTTTCCCTCCTAAAGTTACAGGAAAATGAGGGAGGATCCCTAAAGGTTGACTAGTTCTTCTGTTAAAAGCTAATATATTCTGTGTAACCGATGCAAGCTACGGACAATCCAAAGCATACCAAGCAACACAAGACAAAATACTAATGGATGCACCTTCATCTATCAGCATTTGAGGAACGTCCCGACCATGAACCTGTACTGTAATATGGAAAGGAATGTGGGAGGGAAGACGAGGTCTAATTAGCACACCCCAATCAAAAAAGATGGCCTCATTACTTGGAGGGGGTTTCGCAGGAGAAGGAGGAATGCCCCCCAGCACGGTAGAGTCTGTATTAACGAGAAAAACATGGGCAGTATTGGATTTACTCTCTAGAGGGAGAGTAGGATCGACCGATGATGGGATCAGATCAACCAATGGTGGACTTGGATAGACCACTTTGGCCCTCTTCAGAGGAAGAGTGGGACTGACCGAGGAAGGGACTGGATCAGTCACTTTGACATTCCTCAACAGAGGAATGGGATTGACCGATGGTGAAACTGGCCCGACCACTTTGGCACTCTTCAGAGGAAGAGTGGGACTGACTGAGGAAGGGACTGGATCAGTCACTTTGGCATTCCTCAATGGAGGAATGGGATCGATCGACGGTGAAACTGAATCGACCACTTGAGTTTCATTCTCCAAGGGAAGAATGGGGTCGACGGGTGGATGGATCGACCACTTTGGTGTCACTCTTTTGATGAAGAGCAGGGCTGATCAATGACAGAACTGGATCAGCTACTTGGGTTCATGGTTCAATCGAGGAGGAAACTAGATTGACCACTTGATCAACCAGACTGACCGGGGATGGAACCAGATTGACCAGTCCATCAACCAATGATGGGTCGGAGGAAAGTTGACGATAAACTTTTGGAAGTTGAAGTTTTTCCAAAAGAGAAGAAGCCTCGTCCATATGAGGACAAAGGTGAGAGTAATTATTACCTTTACATAACATGCAAGGAAACTTTATAGTTTTCTTCTTCTTACCAACCTGAACATCACTAGTTGATGGGGTATCATCGACATGACCAACAGAGGCTGATGACGTGGAGGAAAAAATTTATAAGACCTGGGTAAGACCAGGGAAATCCCGTAGAAAGTGGTCACCCTTACAAAGGCTGCAAGGGAATTTGGGTTTTGGATTCTTCCTTTTAATCTTGTTGACCTCATCAACACTCCCAGTACTATTAACAGTAACTGGTTTCTTAGAACCAACATCTGATGTTGTTGGGGCCGTGGTCCTTTTCGGGCTCTTCTTCGTCTTCCCTTTCCATTTCTTCTTCTTCTAATCAACCTGGCTACTTTCTTTAGAGCTTTCACTAGGTGAAGAAGGAGAAATGGAAGGAGAATTGATGGACGAAGAAGGTGAAAAGTCAACATGAGGTTGATGTGTGGGTGGTGTATTGACATCCAAAGTATTAGGTGCAACTAAAACATTGGGAGGATTCGGGATCACCGGAGTGGGGAAAAACCAAACTGGTAATCCAATATTGAGTCCTGGAAGACTCAGTGTGGCAACATATGGAGGACCAAAGTTTCCAAATGAAGGAAAGGTATAAGGTTCCCCAGGAGAAGGGGTTCCTCCATTGGTACTCCCAGGATTCGATGCCATTAATACTGACTCAACCTAAGGTCCACTAAGTAAAACAAACAACACACGCTACGAATCTAAGAAGCAATCAATCAAACAAACCTTCCTACGATGAAACCACTAGTTGGTGATGAAATCCAATGCCGCGAGATCAAAATAGGAAGGGGCGGGGATAGAGTGGGTGGATCAGTTATGTTGGCGACTTGCTTAATGGACTTACACCTTGGTGCAAGCTTCCATGCAGTAATTGTGGATTTACCCTCCAAGGAGCCCGAGTGAGTTTGACCAACGTCTGTTCCAGGTACAATGAGACTTCCCTTCACCGTCACCTTGTGTGAGACCCTAAATATTGTGGCTACTAAATTCACCAACTCATAGTTAGCCCCTGGGCAGGTACAATCGACAGTCCAGTCGGAATGTATGGGTAGGATAACAAGTCCGAAATCAACCCGAAAGGCTCCCACACATAATCGTGGGTATATACGATCCGACTACTACAAAAAGTTGAACCACGGAGGGAAAATCTCCGTAACTCACCCGAATGCGACCTTGTGCGTAACCCCTGTGTGAGAGTGGGATCCCAGCAAGCCAATACGACAATTGGATTTGAATCTCCCTACCACAAGATACTAAGTTTGTTTGATAGCTTTGGAAAGTTATCGTTTCAACCTATTCCAAATCCCTACACCTTAAACTAATGTAGGTTTGCTAACAAAGATGTAAAAAGTCTGATAAATTTTAGTTAAGCGTTGATTTTAATGGCCGTTGTTTACTTAGAGGGTGTACAAAAGTGAAACTGATGAAATGATGACTCAATTCCCAAAAGTATGCATGAAATATGATAAGAAATCATTTCTTTTCAATGAATACCTATTTAAGGGAAAGAGGAAGAGTCGTTTTCACTATCAAACACTTGATAAGGAATGCCCTCAATCAATTTTGTTCTCAATCAAATCCAATATGATGTTACAACATTTCAGAAATGCAAACTAATGTGCAAACTAATCACTAAGATGTACCTTTGTCGTTTGTATGCGAATGATAATCAATTCAATGCAAAATTTCTCTTGCCAACTACCCGTTCAGATCAAGGAGATTTAGACAAGAAAACGCAGATTTCGCACAAACAACACACCCTTTTGCAATCAAACAAGAGAAAGAAAACCAAAGACACTAAAGGAAAGAGAAATATATTGGATCAAATGACCTCAAATAACCAAATGATAAGAGTTACAGACTTCTGGTGTCCTTCACTAGAGTTTCCGCTCAGTCAGATAGGAGAGAAGAAAGCAGGGGATCAATTTCAAGCTCTCAACAACAAAAACTCAAAAAGAATGAAGAAGGGCACAAAATATGAACAACAAGGTTTTTACTTCTCATGAGGAAGCATGTCAAAGGTCAAAGGAAGAATCATTAATCTTAAAGCAACTCAGCAAGTGAAAAAACAGGGTTTAGACCTCCAAAAATTGCAATTTTTGAAGAGATTTTGGGAAAAAAGGGTTGGCGCTCTGGTATAAGGGCCACCAGAGCAATATAAAGCTCTGTATAATACTTCCAGGGAGTGCTGGCACTCTTCTAACATGGGCAGAGGGGCGCCAGGCTAAAAAAAATCACAAAAAGGTCCAAAAACCCAAAATTTTGATCAAATTTTCACAGGTAAGTTGAGTGTGATGGGGTATAGAGTCAATCAGCAAGTGCAATCAGATATGAAGGGGTGAACACGGCATGATAAAAAAAAATGTAAGACAATGGATATGAGGAAATACAAAACTAAGAAAGTTATGATTCTCCCCAGTGGAGTCGCCAGTTTCTGTTGAAGGAAAATCTCCCTGCGGACAGGAAGATCTCCTCAAAGAGATAGACTCTTAACTCTAAGATAGAAAGTGATTATCATGGTCACTGAATTCCTTTTAGATCTAGGTGGACTAGTGTGTGAGGATGAAGGAGAAAAGAAGTACCTTTTACCAGTGTTTGTCCATGCACGTTCCGAGTTGAGCTCCAATCTTTTGCTCTTCAATAAGCCCTGTAGACAAACAAAGTACGACCACTTCCTACTCTATCAATATTAGTCCGAAATAGATCTATCTACTAAAGAGACAAATTCATGTGAGATTGAACATGAATTAGAAAGAAACAGGCCAAGCAAATTATACTAATGAGGACAAAACATTGATTATAGCCGTAGATGGATTGCAGCAGTTTCGACAAGTCCTCCTTGTCTACCCCTTGCTCAAAAGATCCACGATCCGAATGATGATAGCTTCACTGATTGATCCCTATGAGATCATAGGTCTCTTGCTTCCAAAATATCTCTGTTCCAACACCACTTATGATATCATAATTTTGGTGTGATTCTCTCTTTCCAGTCCTCTTTCACCATTAGAAAGCTTGCTTATATAGCCTTGGAGAGGCTTTAACCACTTGAGATATCCTTGGGGAAGTTGAGGATTTTCATCCTTCAGTTGAGGATATTCCCTAAGAACATGGCTGGACTAGGGATTTGAGCTCAACTTCCTTCTAAGAATGAAAAGATCCTTCCCCCATTCATCCCAACAACTCAACTGCTGCCTAAAATAGGTAGCGCTCCCTCAAAAGGGCCATCAGAGCGTTGTAGCACTCCCCAGTAGGCTTAAGGGGGGCACCAGCACTCCTAAAGACACCAACACTCCCTCAAAAGGGCCAAAGTAGATTTATAATGCTCCCAGACAGTGTAAGGGGGAGGACCAACGCTCCCAGAAGAGGTATAGGGGAGCGCTCTCCTCCAAAACTTAGTTTTTTGAGTGTTTTCAGACGACAAAAGGTTCATGAGCCTAGTTAACCTTTCCTCCTCTTCCAAATCAAGTGTTTGACATGTGCCAAGTGTCCTCTTGATGTCATTTGCAGGCATGACATAGGCATAATGGCAGTATGCTTTCTTTAACACTTGCGACACTTGTGAGAAAAAAGCGACACTTGCGAACCTTGTAATGACGACACTTGCGACACTATCAAAGTGAGTATTTTTGATGTGTAATAGTTAGTTGGCCATAGGATTTGGTTTTATATCTCGAGTCTTGAGTCATCATGGAACTCGACCAACTTCCTTGCAGGTCTCACCATTTGTTGAAGTTACAACCGCATCTTGAGTCTTTTCCTTCTAAAAGGCGCAAAGTTACTAAACATGGTACACATATCTCCACCTACGAGACTTTTGATTATCCATTTATGAGTACTGATTCGAGTCTGAATGACATAGGGAGTCCCTCGACTCCTATACCTAATATATTTAATGGGGTTCCTTTGACTCATTCAACCACAACAGTTGTAGTGCCAGAGGTTCCCGTCATCATTTCTAGCCATCCTGTGGTTGCTACTCAACCCATAGTAACGAACCCTTTCGGGTGTCTTTTTGGCACGCTTGGATACAATTCTCAATTCATAACTTCAGTCTCTAACCATTTCTCTTTTGGTATGTCGAATATGACATCACAACTTCCGTCCCCCATTCCAACAAATAACGCAAATGCTAATATTGGACCTGGGGGCATGGCTCCTCCGCATACTCCTCTCTCATTTGGTGGATGTCATATTCCCTGAATGACTCCTTCAGTGGGAATCCAACCTTATATTCCTTCTGGGTCTAATATTGGTGTCAATGCTACTATATGGAGTACTCAACCGAGAAGACAAGCTACTACCTATGTTCCATCCTTTCCCCCTTCCTCCTCCACACCGATTCTGACTAACAAATTTGTTATGATAAATCCACCTTATCCTCTAGATTTCCACCCAGGGAGAGTTAGTTTCATGCTATGAGAAACCCACATCCTGGAGCCACTCCAGTTGGGGGAAATGTTTATAACCCTCATTATTCCATTCCTACAAGCATGGTTCCCATAATGCCTCTTATGAATCAGTTTGGAGGATGATATTACCATACCGAACATGGCCATGGTGTATACCAGAACCCTAGATGGGTTGCAATACCTCAACATCAATATTTCTCAGGAGCATGGGCTCACATGCCGCAACCCCGGCTCCCTTTTCTAGCCACATTTAATTTTCCAGATTGTTCAAGATTAATTAATGACCTGGTGTGTCATGATCCGTCATGTCCCCCCATCCCCACCAATATTCCTTCGAACATTATGAAATTCGAAGGAAATGCTGGCAAGGATCCAGGTGATCATGTTACTACTTTTCATGTTTGGTGCTCATCCAATTATATTAATGATGATTCTATTCATTTGAGACTATTTCAACACACCCTCACGGGGGTTGCAGTGAAATGGTACATTGAGTTACCAGGGGGAACATATGAAAATTTTGATTAGATGGTTTTGGTCATTCTCAACCACTTCCATTTGTCGGTTCGTTATGATGCCGACATAAAACTCTCATCAACCCTTTGTCAAGATAATGCCATGCATATATCGGACCATATCCAAGAGTGGTGTCAAAAAAAGAGGTTGATTAAAGCCTACATTCCTCTAGAGTTTAAGTTGGAGTGGCTCCTTAAATCCCTATTGCCTTATCTTTCGAAGGATGTTTCTACATCCGGGGTAACATCTAAGGAAGAAGCGATTTTCAAAGCCCAACAAATGGACCTCATATATGCCCAGTCTGGGATGTTGTAAGAAATTCTTCCTGATGCACCGAGGTCAAATTATGACCCTAGACAAAATCTCGGGCCTCATGTTGATGGCATCATAGGCTCTGCAAATGCTAAGTCTATATATTTGGTGAGGCACCAGTTGAAAGAGTTGTCTCTAAGCCAGTCTGTAGTAGGAAAATCTTCATCTTCGTCCTCCACTCCCACTCAGTCGGCAGATGTGCATTCTATATAGTCTTCGAACAACCCAAATGGTAACCAACAACCATGTGGGAATAGAAAGAAAGGACGAGGTAATAATCATAAGAGTGGGAGAAATAATAATAAATCCAAGGATGACACTAAAAATGATAGATCAAATAATAATGTTGGTGAGGGAAAGAAAGAAAAGAGGAAGGTGAAGTTTCCTTGTAAACTTTGTAAATATTATCACCTTACCCACCTATGCCACAAACTTGAGGAAGCCTTGAAGCTCTTATCTCAACCGCCCGTTGTGCTGACCAATTCGTTTCTACATAATCAACACATGGATTTGGGGTTGTCCAATACCAGAAATGTGTCAAGTAGGAATCACATCAATGTGACCGTATATTTGTTAATATGGTAAAGTCTCAGATTAATGTAGCCACTCGATCTCGTGATTACAACTATTCAAAGACTATTATAGGTCTAGAGTCTCCCCTTCCTCTAGAAATACCCTTGTAGATCAAAAAGCCAGAGAATTTGCCTCATATTTTGAAAGGAGTACTAAAATTATCTGCCCACAATCCTAATGCTAGAGTTTCCCATAACTATTTTGTTTTCAAAGATCTGGTTCAAACCCCTTATGCGATGTTGGCTTTGGAGGTGCTCTAGATGTGTCCTTCACAAAGGAATGACTTTTTATCTATGTTAGGAGATATAGAGCCATGTGTCTCAAAGGTTATTAAGTTTGATGTCACAGATGTTAAGCCTCACTTTCCTTACCACATGGCCTTTCAAATCCATGTGGATTACATGAAATATACCATGAAATGCATTGTTATTGATGAAGGTTATGCGACATGCATGATGTCCCTAACCTATTGGAAAGACATTGGCTCTCCAACTCTCTCTCAATATATGACTATGTTGACCACATTTGATGGTCATTCTTTCTGACTACAAATAATTCTTCCCACTTTTTCGGTCCAGTTAGGAGGAAAGATAGTGGAGGTCGATGTTGAGGTGGTTGATGTGCCCCTTGAATATAATTTATTACTAGGGCATAATTGGACTTATTCCATGACTATGGTCATGTCGTATTTTTTTCCGCACTTTATTTTTTCCTCACGAAGGGAAAATAATGATGATTTATCATTGTCCTTTGTGCATGATAGTCCTAATGCATAATTTGGACATTCGATCCTAGTGATCGACAATTCTCATCTCTAAACTGAGGATATTGGTGTCGAAACGTATTCCTCTCTCATCGGTACATTTGATTTCGTGGCACCAATTCATCACATTTATGCCATGGCAAGTAGTTCTTCTTCATCGATGAGATTCCTTCCTTTCCATACTTCGGATTTCAATGATCCTTGGACCCTACCTTCTGCTACCATGTCCTGTGAAGGTTAGTCACATATTGGGATGACAATGCCACTGTCAGTGGAAAAGGTTGTGTATCAGGCTATTCTTAACTCTACTACCGACCTGAATCATGTCTCCTCACAGACGAAAGAGGAGGGTATCGTTCTAGAGATCTATGGGTCGTATCATCGTCTTGTTCACATGATTTCCTCAACGATACTTTACCTTCGGATGAATCCATATTAGAGGCCATGAATGGTCCCGATAGGCCTTGGGATGATATGCATCATCACTCTTATTTCCTCCTAGATATTATTAGGATCGAATAGGACGAATTGATACACATGGTATTTATGTTGAAGGAAACATGACAAATATTTATCCTACCATCATGATTGAAATCTCTCTGATTCCTGGAAAAATTGAGAATGTATATATCAGTGCGGATTGTTCGCCTGAAGAAATTCGTATCTACACCAATCTCTTCAAATAATTATGTGACGTATTCACTTGGTCATATGAAGAGATGCCAGGGATCGAACCTAGTATTTTGGAACATGAGATCAATACGTATCCGGATGCAAGATGTGCTCGACAACATCTTAGAGTTGTTAATCCTAATAAGGCCCATACTATTAAGGTAGTGGTAGAGAAGCTACTTAATGCTAGTTTCATCTACCCAGTTCCCTTAACTAAATGGGTATCCAACCCCGTTCCCATGAATAAGAAACAAGGAACCATCCGCTTATGTATGGATTTTTGAGACGTGAACAAGGATTGTCCTAAAGACAACTTCTCGACACCTTTCATTGATCATATTCTTGATGAGTGTGTGAGAAGTGAAGTTTTTTGTTTTATGAAAGGATTTGCAAGATATAATCAAACCCGAGGATCAACACAAGACGACGTTTATTTTTCCTTGGGTTACTTTTGCATATCGGAAAATGCCTTTCAACCTTAAAAACATCGAAGAAACCTTCCAACATGCCATTACCTTTTATTTTCACGATCTCAAACATATTGTTGAAGCTTACCTCGATGATCTTTCTGCTCACTCTCGCAAGAGAGTAGATCACTCTACTCACCTTCGACTAGTATTTTAGAGATGTCATTATTATCACATCTATTTAAACCCTCACTAGTGAATCTTTTGTGTTAGGTCTGGCCCTCTCTTAGGATTCTTAGTATTTGAGAATGGTATCATGGTGGATCCTATGAAGGTTGAGAAAATACTTCTATTTCCTCCCTGATGCAACATTCAACAACTTTAGGGTTTACAAGGGAAGGCTAACTTCTTGCGTTGGTTCAAAGTGAACTATGCCAATTTAACTAAGGGTTTCATATGTCTTTTGAAGAAGGATACTTCATTTATATGGGATGATAGAGCCTAGGAATCCTTCGATTCTCTTAATAAATCCTTGGTATCGACGCCTCTGTTGAAGCCTCTGGGTTACAATAGAGATTACTTTCTTTATATTGTCGCATTCGAAGGGATAGTTGGTATGGTTCTGGTTCAGGAAGATGATGAGATCCATGAGCATATTGTCTACTATATTAGTAGAAACTTAGTCGGTCATGAACTTACATACTCTCACGTCGAGAAGCTAGCCCTGGCTATTGTACATGTAGTTCATACATTACGACATTATATCTTTCTTTGAAAAACTACCATAGTTGCAGATATCAATCCATTCCAATATGTCCTTACTCGGTGTATCATAGGGGGGAAATACAATAAGTGGATTTTTATTCTGCAAGAATCTGACCTCGATTTTGCATCAGTGAACTCTAATAAATTTCTAGTTTTTCTCGAGTTGATATCAGACTTCCCTCGACTAGATGAGGATGTTATTCATAATGATTCGTTCATGGATGAACATATCTTCCTTATCTCATCTTTGGACCCTTGGTATGGAAACATTTTAATATATCTTCAAACCTTGAATTTATCTCATCATCTGTCGAGAGATGATAAATGACGTATACGACATCAAGCTAAAAACTACCTTATCATTAGCGACACTCTGTATCGTCGAGGAGTAGATAATATTTTGCGTCGTTGCTTGACTCACGAGGAGGCTGAGTCATTTATTAATTATTGTCATAGTGGGGCTTGTGGTGGTAATCTATGTAGGCTTGAAACAACCCAAAAAGTATTATGAGCTGGTTATTTTTTACCCTCAATTTTTGAAGATTGTGTTGAAGTGGTCAAGAAGTGTCACCCTTGATAGGTGTTTGGTCGAAAAATGCACTCACATCCAGCCCCTCTATTAGGATATTTAGAAACTTAGGAGTTAGTTAAGATCTACTTGGTCTAATATGTCATTAGGTAAAAGTGTGTTTCTTTAGTATGCATTAGTATGCATTTGTAGTTAGGAAATCCGACGGTCATGATATGTTCCCGACATAGAGTGATCCGACGGTTCATACTCTCCTCGATCTTAACGACCATTGATCCGTGGCTTAACACCCGATTGGTCCATGATATCTATTTAAAGAGAATGGAGGGTCATTTTCTGATGATCGATTGTGAGAAACTCTCTTGTAAAATCTCTCTGTAATCTTTTTCTTTTCATTAATAAACTGCTCCAAGTGGCCGCGTTGGCTGGGGCTGTGGATGTTTCCCCGTAGGGTTTTTACCATGTGAAAACATCAGTGTATTGATATTTGATATGGTTATGTGAGTGGTTACTGAAGGTGTTCATCCTCTGTTGGAATACCTGTGTTTTCGAACATGGTATCAGAGCCTGTTTGAAGACCCGCTCCTGTTGTAGATCGAGATCGTGAAGCTGAGTTGCCTCATCTCCATTTTCTGGAATTTCCATAGATTTCTAGGTTGAGAGGACTATTCCATTTCATCCAGAGCACTCGTTTCATTCAGGAACACTTTTTGTTTCACTCGAAAAGGTTTCCGTTTGCCCAAGATACGACCATTACAGTCAGATCCGGAGGTATAAAGTTTGAATACGCATTTTTTTTAAATTTTTGCAAAGTTTTAATTTTATTTCGGTTTGTATTTTTTATTTCCGGGCTGCTACTCTTTTAGATATGCGTATTCTCTTTGCCCCGCACCTTGTGTGATCTCGGAAAATCAGAAACAGATAGGAAAATGTGCATCTTCCGGGTAAGCTAACCGAGATCTAACCCTTGTTGTCATCGATAAGCGAAATTTTTTTCTTGTGTGAAAAGAGTTTTTTTGGAGCATGCTCTCCAAGGCCGTCTTCAACAACAACAACAACAACAATCCTCCTTTTGAACATTACAATATGTTTTGCTAGACCATTTGGTTAAAACTTGCCTTATTAAGTAAGAGGTCTTGAGTTCAAGTCTCTCTTTTGTTACCTTTTTTGAAAAAGTTCATGCTATAAATTGT
>ML814841.1:36033-55537 GCA_009831015.1 Picea engelmannii | reverse complement strand
AACTGAATCGGTTCCATGACCTCATGCAACTTAGTGTAGATCATGGAAGGAAAGAGATCATGGAAAGGAAATTTTTCCAAAATATTCAAGTTGACATATAAGGAATTTTGTGATTAAAGATTAGAAAAGAACATACCTCCACTTACCCAAAAAGTAGATGTAGCTGTTGTGGCTGCTGGATTAAAAAAATGTGACTAGCGCTGTAGCTGCAACTGTTGTAATTGTTGGAGAAAAGAATATCTAACTATGACTGATGGAAGGTGGAAGGTGTCACTGCTGCAAGATCAGGAAAATGGAACTGCTAATGTTGTTGCTACTGTAAATGGATCATGGGAGGTGACAGAATCTGAACTGCTACTGCGGAATCAAGAAAAATGTGGAAGGCAGAGAATATGGAACTTTGGTACTGTCACAGATCTGAAATCAAACTGTTGCAACTGCTGAGGGGATCATGAAAAAGTGTATAGTCTTCACCCTCTACAAAATCGATGGTACAATTCTCATCATGCGAATGAATTTGTCAATGTCGAGCATGAAGAGAAATCATTCGATTACCAACCATTGATGAATTCCATTAACCAATGCGAGACAAACTCACCAGTGATGTCAATGAGTGTCAAGGTACCCGAGTACATCTTGCGAAGTGAGAATAGATGGGATGATGTTGAGCCACTTGCAAGATCTAACGATCAAGGGACATTGATGTATTCCCATGATTTCTAGAGAGAGAGCTTTCCATTAAGGCATGCAAGCCTCAAGGTACTAAAAAAGGAACTCTAGTCTATATCCTAGATAAGGTGTTGAGGTTGATGGGGCAAGACTGTTGAAAGGTCGGCCTTAAGGAATCCCACATCAGTCAACATGAGTTTATAAAAAGATTGGTAGGACTATAGATGTAAGATATCAGTAGAAACAATATTTATGGCAAGGAAATGTAATCATGGAAAGGGGGTTTGTTTTATTCAAAAGGAAAACTAGAAAGGAAAAAATGAACTGAAAAAGATAAAGGAAATGATGTATGCATATAAAAAAAATAGGTGTATGGAATCATGAAAGTTAAGGCAATGGAAGATGGCTTCAACATAGGGATGACTAATCAGCCTTGAAGGAGAAATGGGATAGTGTCTCAACATGAAATTTGGAAAAATGCGGAAATATGGAAATCACAAAATGGTGTATCAACATGGTCACTATGTAACAACAAACATCAAGATGCGCAAAAATTTGTTGTGTAATAGCAAACATCAAGATGCGCAAAAAGTTTCTGTGTATCAGCAAACATCAAGATGCACAAAAAGTTGTTGTGTAACAACAAACATCTGGATGCGCAAAAAGTTTATGTGTAACAACAAGCGTTTATGACATGTATGAGGAAGATAAGCTTTGTCAAGCTATCGATCAAAGCATGCTTTTCTAAAAAAATGTTGTGATTCATGAAAATCATTGCATCATGGAATGTGATCGACTATGAACCTGGAAAGCTTAGTACAAATTCCTACATAAAAATTGTGAGATTTGCAAAGAATATATCATGCAAAACAGAAATAAGTACGAATGCGAGAAACTCAAAGAAATAAACTACATTTTTAGACCTGCTGACAATGATGCACGATTTTCTTTGTTGGTTCCTGGACCTGATTGAACTTTAATAAGCATGATTATCAACCTTGCCAACTGAAAGATATTTCCAGTAGTGATCGGACCGACCTTGCCTTGGATAAAAAAGAGGACATTTTCACTAGGCTGTTTGACCTAGCCAGTGAGTGAGTTAAGATACTAGAATTATTTCCCAACTGTGCTCCTCCATTGCACATCAATCTCCTTGGGAAATCTTCCATTTCTTCAATTTTATGTCACAATTATTATCTTGAAATGCATAAAAAATGTGATAATAAAAAAGAAAGTCATCAAAGAATTCATGTAGCTTGTCAAGACTTCCTAGACCAGAAGTATTTGGATCCAGTTTGCGTGTGAGATCATTTTTAGAAAATCATCTTCCAAGGGTTCAAGCGATGCGTGATGGCCACTAACGTTTCCGGGTTCCTCCTCCTCCTCCACAAATATATATATATATATATATATATATATATATATATATATATATATATATATATAAGCAACCAAGTAAACAACACCATAAGGAGGTCGAAGACACTTTTTTATAAGGCCATACAGCTTTCGCTTCAAAACCAAAGAATAAACAGTTTTTTCATTTACAATAATATCATATCCACCTTCTGAGGGATCCATGGTTCGTTCACAAGCATGCCTAGAATCGATCTATGTTTCCTGATTAACACCACTGCTATTGTGGATAAGAGAGCGATCTAGAAAAAAATCATCTTCTGAAAAACTTAAATTTATATCACATGCACCAAGTTGATCCTGTTCAACAACATATAGTAGAGTATGCAGATCTCCCCAGTCACCGTCATAGAATTAGACATCAGGTGATAAAGTGGTAGTTCATGTAGGAGTTACAGGACCACCACAATGACGACCCAGTCACTCTATCATCAAAGAGAACACCAGAACAGTCATCTGTTGCTGAACATATTTTGGAATATCAACTAAAATAGGTCCCGACCTCCCAGATGTTGTGAGATAAAAGGATTCTCTGATTACTCAGGGGATATCATCAACATCCATGATTGTTCTTTGTTATATCCCTAGTCACCTCCACAATGGCAGCTACCCTCCATAATGGTGGCTACCCTCCGACAGTTAATTAACAATCGTTCAACGCTGGCCATTTGTGATGAAAACGATACTCAATTCGACACCTTTGTCAATGAAAAAATGATTGGAAGACATCGTCCTGTACATTAGTATTTGATTGCAAGTCGCAATTCATATTTGCCTTCCAAAAATTCAAATGAGAAGCCATGATTATTACGCTTGGAGGTTTGAGCAGGTTGAGCTGGTTCGTTTCCGATGGTTGGTGTTGCCTATTGCGCATGTGAAGTTTAACCTTCCTCTGTGTTCTGTGTGAGGATGAGATGGAGATCCATATCATGACCTTGGCATTGAATGAGGGGGCTATCAAGAGTTATGTACATATCGACGACCCGTATATAGCTAACAAAATCGGTGGCATCAAAATTTCGGGTGTTTGCCAGCCTAGATTTGCCTTCCATATTACATATTTATTATCGAATTGGTTAATTGAAACACTCTTTCCGGACTCCTTTGTCATATATGAAGAGAAATAAATGAGAGCGGAATAAGCACTGTTAGAACCCATGTCATAAAACACAACATACCGCGATGTATTCGAGAAATATTTATTAGTCTCATACTGCTGCACTAGAATGCTCATTGATCAAAGATAATACATTGATGCCAGCAAGCTGAGCGGCTTGAATGATACCATTCCTCTCAGCTAGATGACACAAAAAACCTGGATCATCGCCAATATGGACAGAGATTAAGCCAATCACAGATTTAAAGAATGGAAAATTTAAGACCAGACATGTCACTCATTCAAGTCATCCCAAACGAAAAACGTAAATGACGAGCCATCTTGTTGAAAATTTTCTTCATGGCTCATTCCTGTACCCGCCCAAACTCAATAATGATCGAGAAGAATAGTGCAGTCGAGCAACAACGATATGAAGATGTTGATCTCGCGTCTATTGTTATCATCACCCTTAGGTTTAAAAGCCAGGGGTGCATGTGACAGTTAGTTTGGTCGATGTTGTATAGATTTCAAAGACAGAATTGACATCGCACAAAAATCCAGAGAAGATAAGAAGTGGGCTCATCAAATCTTTATTCATTATTGGCATCGACTACTGACTGCACAAGTAGCACCAAAAACTAGTCTGACCAATGTCATGATGCTATGTGGTTTTTAATACCTGAGGATTTGCAACAATCTAAACAATCATGGAGAGAATTGCAACAACCATACATAATATTTTTAGTCAAGATCATCGTCATCTTTATCGGATCCAAGTGTATCTCGTTATTAAAAAAAATCAATGAAGAAGATTGATCCAATTCTTTAGGCATGGATAACTCTAAAGTTTTATTCGAAGTGATGAGTACAACCACCTCCTTATAACGAGCCAAAAATGAATAAGAAGACGAGAATAATCATCTTAGAGCAACAAGCTGTTAGCAATACTCCTTCTAACGTCGACTGGTAAATTCGAATATGGTTGTTGGTGAAAAATGATGGATAAAAGTATTCATTGGATCAATTTTATTTTCTTATTTGTTGCAGATTTAGGGTGGGAGATCGAAGGATAACTGAGAGTAATGGTATTGCTGCTAGTTGAACTAGAAATAAACCAGGTCGAAAATTTGAAAAAAACGAGAAACATTGTTCAATCGATGTAAGCATGAAACAGTTTCATTGTTGCAGATTTTATTTAGGTAAGGCAAAAAGATGGTGGCTCAAACCAAAAATAACTCAAACCGATAATACATGGTTCAATCCATCGCAAACCAACACACAAAATTTCAGCCAAAGTTTTTGTATGGAGCAATACTCATAGAGGTCACTATCTCAGCTTAAAAGTCATTGTTTTAGCATGTAGTTTTAGCGGTTGTTCATCATGCAACAACTATTTTAGCATGAAGAATGCAGTTTTTTTTTATTCACCTAATGTGTACTATTTTTATTTTGCAAGTTGAGGATGGATGCGCAACAAAGATTTTTATTTTTATTATTATTATTTTTTTTAAATGAAAACAAGAAATTTTAAGAAGAATTTAAATGAAAATTTTGAGCAAATGGAGACAAGTTTATTGAAAATTGTAGGCGAAAAATAGATTAAGCAAAAATTTTGTATTGTCCACAATTAAAATTATTGTTAGAGGCACCCTATTTTCTGATCCTCGCGATCGCTAGAAGTGTAGAGGAGAGCATACTTATTCTAAAAAAAAACGAAACTGAAAATAAAATCCTACATACTCTATACTAATTAGAAATTAAAAATTAGTTACGTGTAGGAAAACTTCCAATGGAGCCAAGGACGCAACAGTAACAACAATTTTTCAGTGGTGATTTTTCAAATGAATAATGAAAATTTACAAGAATGAATGAATCTAGTTGTTGTAACGACAAACTAACTAAATAAAAATGAAATTTATCTAATCGAGTTCTTACCTGGAACCATTGCTCAATGATGCTTTCATAGGCGCATTTTTCCTCACTCAGATCTTGCTGTAACTCCTCTTCATATTCCTCAATCTCATGCTTGAATGATTGTTCGTCATCAAATATGTAGGGTTCTTTAGATGTTGAATCCTCGTTTGTTGCTGGAGGAGTGTTTAAATCTTTAATTGCTGTCAAGATCTCCTCTTTCAGAGAAGAGGAGATCCCGACTTTCGCGAGGATTTGAGTGAGTAGTTCCAAGATGAAATTCATTGTTAAAACATATTGAAAAATGGGTTCTTACAACACCCAAATAAAAATAAAAATAAAAATAATTGAAAATCATAGTTGTTGAAACACATACTCTCCACAGTTGCAGAAAACACACTTGCTACAATTGAAATTCACACTTGCGGAAAATGAAATCTAAACTTACACTTGTAGGAATTGAAACACACCCTACATGCCCTTACCCATATGTCACCTCAGAGTTAGGGGCATGACTAATCACACTTGCATGAAAATTCAAACTAAACCTCAATCCATCATGCTTCCCCGACAATGGTACTAAAATGTTAGGCGGAAATATTGTTGTTTAATTCCGTTCTAGTACTTTCCCAACTATTTAATTTGTCAATCTGAGGTTCGTAGGCTTATGAATCACACACACTATATATGCAGGACTGAAGTAGAAGTAATCTAATCTAAATTGTTGAAATGGAATTAATCTAGGAAAGCATCGAAAGACTAACTAGGAAAGCAGGAAATTGCATTAGGGACAAACAATACAACATGTGAAGAGTTGAATGACAAATGACATATGTGAGCTCACACCATATATCAATCTCAAATTATATTACAAGAGTCAAATGACAAAGTATGAAAGAATAACAAAGCTAAGAATCCCCTTCTCCTAGTTACAAGACTAAATTATGAATTACATTCCTTCCCTCATGAAGAGAGAACACCCTCTTATATACATGAGTGTCATAATGACAAATCCACTATCTCTCAACCACTCTCAACTACTTTCCCATTATGACAAGATATGATCCCTTCAAATCCTCCACACATCCATCACATATCTTATATAATATATGCCAACCAAATCTTCCATGATCTTCTCCTTGAGATCTCTTTCAAATCTTCAAAGTTTGAAGATGTAATTCGAATTTGAGGATAGGTGGTGAATTTTGACTTTGTTGAAATTCTCACATATGCCTGCATACATCATCAAACTCATCCAACCTTGATATATAATGAAAATATGTTATTTTTCTAATATTTAATCATAAATTCACTCATAATACTGAAATGAATACAATGGAAAATAATAAGGAGAAACCCAAGTATATTTATGAAAATGGTATGATGGAAGGTTAATGGGACGATGAAATGTAAGGAATAATGAAGGGAAAGGTGGATGAAAATAGGACATTTCTGAGGCCCAACACTTGTCTCTTTCACGCTCGTTAAATGTTGAAAGGAAGTCTATTTGGTGTAAGTTTAACCCTTTTTCGGACCAAGTAGACTAATTTCTAAAAATGAATACTCTAGTCAACATTGGCTAGAAGAGTTCTCCTAGGTATCGTTTTATACTTTTTCGGGCCTAGGGGACTAAATCTACAAAAAAGGACATTCTTTGGAGTTAAGTTGTAATTGCATTCCATTATATTACTTGTAGTATTGAGCCTTTATGGTTCCCACTCTCTCATTATAAGTCTATTACCTTAGTAATTTGCATCACTAGCGAAGTCGATCCTTGTTTATATCCTTTGCATCTTGACACCATATACCCTAAGAGGAAACATTCCCCTGAGTGTCCATGCCATACATGCACTTCCTTGCATTGAGCATAGGTATGTTCCACTGTATGGATCTATTTTCTTACTCGCGACACTCGTTTCCTCTCTTGTATCATAACATTCATTTGGCTATGAGAAAAAAAAAAAGATGGGAGGGAAAAGAATATTATCTCATATTGGCAGTAGTCATGTCACCTTTGAACAAATACTTTTTTTTTGAGTTGATTGTCATCCAAAGTTTTGGTTTAGTATGACCTTAGGAACCTGATCTCGTTACTTACAGTTTACTCCTCTGACTGGTTATTCTTCCAGTCCCTATGAAGAGTTCGTCGATGCCTCCTACATCACAAAGTTTCATAATCAAGTCTATGTTTCCTGATTTATCCATATGTCTCATGCTCTTGTTCAAAGAATGTTTATAAGCGTGTGTCGTCCATTTCTTAGAACTCTTGACTTTGCATGTCGGCCATACCCTCAGTGTGTCTCAGAATCATGTGAAGTTGTAGTCCTACCATGAACCCTAGTCCTACTTTCATTATGGGTAGGTAACCTTGAACCTGTTGACGGGCAAAACTGACCGTCCGTCAACTGGGAGAGTGGAACCGGTCTGGGGTTGTCTAAATAACCCAAGTCGTTTGGAATGGACCACCCTGATGAGTTTAACGGCTCCGTTGGACACTCTAAGGTCTTCTATGAAAACCAAAGAGAGAATTGATCTGAGCTAAGTAATCTAACTAAAGTAAATAAAACAAACTAAACTAAAACTAAATATAAGAAACTAACTAAAATAAAAGAAACTAGAAACTAATAAAACAAAGAAAAGGAACTAATATACTAAATACAAATTACTCTAACTATTCTATCTACAAACTAATAATAACTCAAATCAACTATCTAATTATCATCTGTAACATTACTTATTCACAAATATACACTATGAACAGCCTACAAATTTAATTAAAACCTGCAAAACTCAATTGATTACTGCCCTAAGACAACCAAGAATCTCTTTTTGATTTTTATATTTTATGAAAAAGAAATAAACTACTCAAATTAAACAATCTAATATATTTTACTGAAATTAAACAATCTAATATAAATCTAATTAAAATTATATCTAAATTAAACTACTTAATAAAAACAGTAAACGACAAACTAATTGACCTGGAAATGCTCCAAGTCTGTCCTGTGTATGATAACTTCTAAGCTGGTCGAAGGAAGAAATTCGCACTGGTTATTCCGTAAGCTTCTCACAAACGATTGGCTGTGCTGCTTCTTGAAGTGTTTTATAGGACAAACAAGACATAAAAGAAAATCATAACAATCTTATGATTATAAATTCCTGCAATAAGGGAAACCTGTTATGCAAGGACTTATATATAACAATTCAATCTATGAAGAAGATAAACCTGTCGTCCACAAACTGAATTAACAATTGTTATGCCTTTTATCTATTTGGAAGAAACAAGATATGGATAACAGTAATAAAATTATATCATTTGCATTTGATTTAGATAGCTAAAGTAGTCATAAATCATAAACAAAGTGATATACAAAACATGAAACAAAGTGTTGATATATTGAGAAGCTGAAGCTGTGACAAAACATCAATTCTGCTCCAGTTTGCATTAGAACTCCATATCCTTGTTCTCCCATGAATGAGGATGTTCATTATTACAAAAATCATAAGTTTATATAAGTTTCTCCACAGGGTAAAACATCCCTGTGGATAATTATCAAACAGTTTTACATAATCAGGGAAAAATCCTGAAATCTACTAAACTAAGCAACTAAAATGCAAGTGAAATCCTTGAGATATCCTCCAACTGTCCATAAACTCAATTGCAATTCGAATTTACCTATAATAGGACACAAATATCAAATTAGAAGGATATTTCAGTAACAAAATACAAAAAAAATGATCCTACAGACTTAGCTACATAATCATCTGATTCTGTAGCTAGTCAAAAATAACAAACAGGACCAGATAAAATCAAATAAAATCAAATCGAATCATCTTTTAATAAATATTCAAAACGAATCACTATGATTCCAATGAGTTTATCATTCAAATTAACAAAATCGAACAGGGATAAGACTGCTCTGTTTTTCTTTTACCATAAAATATGGTCAAACCACAACAGGACTGTTCCATATTAATGAAATCATATCGAATAAGATACGATGTAATCAACAAAATCATAATCGATATGTTACGGCTGTAACAATGGGCATAAGATTCATGTCATTTAATTGAATGCAAAGAATAGAAATGCTCTGTTTCAATCATAATCATAAGTCGAGTAAATGAGATCACATGTATCAAGATCATAATCATTTTTCAACAAATCAAATCCATCTATTATGAAACTGTTTTGATACTCAATCGAACACAAAAAAAATCGCAAAACTTTCACTATACCTATGAATCAAACTGGATTATTATGATAACCGTAAGCAAGCGATTTAGGTTAAAAACGAATTCAAACGATAACCATCAGATAACCAAAATCGTGACAGGATTAATCAAGAACGGTTTGAAATGGATTTCGATTTGCACAGTAAGCAAACATGATTGATTAATTTGGAAACAATTAAATATAGAATAGCATCGTAACAATCAAACTCAAACAATCTGTTTATCAACTATACCACACGGATCACAATTAAACCAAATATGAGCATGATTGTGTTTCAAACTAAATATGAAAAATTTCCTTTACAAACCAGTTCATTAGAAGGCAAATAATCAAACGAATTTACACGAAGATTTACTCAAATCCAATCAAAATATATTGACTTCTATACTGGGCATAATCAAATCATAAATCAAATTAAAATGTGTTTCTATTCAAAGCCAATCCATATATAGAATGCATGCAATGTAACTGAGCAAATCAATGCTGGAAACATAGCTATTCAAAATGAATTCAACTTCATTATATACACAAGAGATTATTTACAAAATGAAATGATATCAAATTTTCCATACCTGTGTGACGATTGATAAAGGGTTTCAACAAGAAGTTGAAGCACAAGGTTGGACAGGCAGAAGGGATTTGAAGCACAGGTCTGGAAAAGTGATAAGCATTCTGGCAAATGCTCACAGACTCAAAACGCATGTTCCAGCCACTGAAAAATTGACCTCGAAAATGAGAGCTATATCTCTGTATCCACTCAATTTCCGAGGAAACCGCTCACAATGAGGGTAAAGGGGCTAAAAAAGGTTCTGGGTTTTAAATGGTTTGAGCTAATTCAAATCCATTTTCCCAAAATCGCTCACGCAAAAACGTGACTCTGGGGGCAATTACGGGGCAGTTTTCTCTGGCAAAGTGAAAACACAACCGACTCTGAAAACCATGAGGGTTCAATTCACCCTTCAGGATCCAAGAGATAACACACAGTGAGCTGGGCTAAGGGACAAGGGTTTGAACAGAGTAGGCTTAGAAATTTTCCCAAAAATCAACAAAGATAACCCTGGTAAGGAGGTAGGCATTAATGCAAAGTGTGCGAGGGTGGTAGAGCTTACTTCTGCCATGCATAAGAGTTATTATGAAAGTACAACCGCCGGTTTACATAGTAGTTCAACCCATTATAGCGTAGTTTGACAATGATGCAAATTAGCCGACCAACGAATCATCCGGCAAGTGTATAAACCAACGCGCAATCGATCGTTGTGCCAAAGCTTTTAAACCATAAATCATTCCAATTGAAATCAAAATCAAACATTAACCATGTGCCAATGTGCATTCATATAATCAACCAACCAATAGTTATGAAAACATTAACATAGGAATTATATTTAAAAATATATGCATGAAAGATTTAAACATAATACCCATATATATTATGAATCTAAAGGTTGAGTAGGTCAAATAAGAAGCCAATCCAAATACCAATGCATTAATCACTTAATGAAATCAAGTCACATAATCAATCTAAAATGTCCAATGAGTATAGTTCGAAAGTTTTGCTAGCTGCACAATGATAAGTGAAATGTAAGCGCAAAGGGCATATCAATCGGAAGGATGACGATAATTCAAACAATGATTCTAATGTGACTTTGAAGGACTAAGATTTCACGCTTACAGTCGTGAAAACAAAACGAAGAAAGGCGTGCGAAAAGGCGCAAAGAATAAAAAGCGTCGTTCATTTGAAAATTGCGACGAAAAATCAATGTTTGTGAAACATTGGTGTAGGCAGCTTATGAGACAATGAAAAATGTGAATTGGCTGCCAACAGAACCCAACATTCAACATGTCCTCATTATTTGTTGACTGGGGGGTTTCCCTTGTGTTCGATGGAAATAAATCTATTCACACATTGGGATTCATGTAGTGTATTGGATTCCATTATCCTTATTGGTGGTTTCCTCACCTTTGTTGGCAGTCTTCTTCATTGGATGTTATTCAGAGGGTTATGTTTGTGCACTGCTTGCATCTGGTGCATGCTAAAGACACAGAAGGTCATTGGTTCGTGAAAATCCTCTTCATCTGAGTTCCTCCAAATCATCGAGCTATTGCTTTGTACCTCGTGTTGATTGATGATAGATGCTTTAATGCTCTCCTTTCATCAAGTCTCCTCCCATCGACTTCAACTCATCTATTATTGAAATGAGGCCTATTTTCCTAGAATGTACTCGGTGCCTTGATACCTACTTTCATTATCGGTAGGTTGTCTCGCGTTTGGTAATGGTATACCTTAATTATCAGTAATCAAATGAAGTCTCATTGTGCTCGACCTCAACTCCTCTATTCACATGATTTAGATTTGCACCTTTGGTGGATCGTGTAGAAGACATGGAGCATAAGTTTACAATAGCATCTTTCCTAAGTTGTTTCTATAATTCATTGGGCCAGTACCTATATGAATTTAGTGATCATGGGAGATCATATTGTACTCCATTGTATACATATATATTCAGATGTATTTTGAGACTGGTTTCCACTAGGCCTTGTTCGTGACTATGACGGATTATGGCATGTGTCTACTTTGTATTTCCTATTCATGGCCATGAACAACTATTTGGTATATTTCCACATGGATATGCAGTGTAATTCAAATTGGCATCCATGTGTACAAAAACATTATGGATTGTAATATTCTCATGAGCAACTAGCACTTCAAGATGAGTCTTCATTACTCCACTTCTGGGAACTATAATGTATTTCAGCCATCGTAGATACTACTCTGACCTCACACATTAGGGGGCATCTGTTATAGAGATTTTTTCCTCACCCCATGCAACTTGCTTGGATGGAATTTCAATTTCCCTATGCATACTCAAAGTCCCTTGTTCTACCTTCCAGAGCCAAAAAATCATATTTTTCCACATGTATGCGCCCTACTAGTTAGACATCATGCGTATACGTAGGTTGCACCACTACAACCCACATACATCGAGTTTGGTGCTCAAAATTAAAAATTGTGTTGGGTTTCCATGTTACATCACGAGATCCATGATCCTTGACCTTACATACATTGGAAACATTTTGAATCGACCCTTCAGTTCCACTTGAAGGCTATAAATTGGGCCATATCCAAGCCGTAGAGAAGAGAAAATTCAACTTTTGAGAGAAAAGATACTCTGGAGAAAATTTTCGCTTCACATTGAGTCTACATTCCTTTATCCTTAAAAGTCTGAACACATTGTTCAACCCCTAAGATATTCATTCTTTCATGGAGAACCTCATTGTCTCCTTTATATGATCTTTCCTTTGGTGGAGGATTGAAGTGGTGGAGGTCCAACTGGAAGTGACTTAATTCATAAAACCTAGTTTATCTCCATGTGGTTCTCTGATCATGATGTTTCCAACGAAGGATCACACATGACGAATGTGTGTCGATTATCGAGCCTTAAACAAAATCACGGTGAAAAATCGATACCCTCTTCCTCATATAGATGATTTACTTGATCAATTAAAGAATGTTGTTTATTTCACTAAGTTGGATTTGTGCAGTGGATACCATCAGATCGGGGTTGTAGAAAAGGATGCATGGAAAACTTCCTTTAAAAAAAAACATGGATTGTTTGAGTGGTTAGTTATGTTGTTTGGGCTTTGTAATGCTCCAAAAACCTTCATGTGTGTGATGAATGATGTATTCAGGCCATTTCTAGATGATTTTGTAATTGCATATTTAGACTACATTCTTATATTTAGTGGACTTTGTTGGGTATGTTTTATATTCTTTGCATGAGTAGTAGTGGGGGGTGAATGCCCCCTGCATGGGGGTTCGAGGGAAGCTGCCCCGAGAAAAACATTTCTACCTCAGAAAATGTGTCACATATTTTAGGTGGTCTTTCGGCACATGGTTTCTTTGTCGATGGTTTTCTATTTTTGGTTAAGGAATTAGGGTTGTTGACTAATCCAGGTCATTGGGTTAGGTTTTTGGATGCCACTGGATCCTATATTATATTTTATTGTAAACAATGTATCACTATGAATGAATATAAAATATGTTGGTTTTCCCGGTTTGGGTTTCCAGGGGAAAAATCCCTGTGTAATTTGTGTATTTTCCATTGTATCTTTTATGTTTTACTGAATATTTGTTTGCAATAGATATTGTACAAGGTTAAAATATACATTTGGTATCAGAGATTTGTTGGCTTCAGGGGGACACCTTTGTGGTCAAGGGTTTGGCTCGGGGATGTGATAAGCCTTGTTACAGTGGGATATTTGTGGTATTGATTTTTCAGGTGAAAAGAAATGGCAAGCATTTCAAAGATGGAGATCGAGAAGTTTAATGGGAAAACTTTTGAGTTGTGGAACTCAAGATGGAAGATCTGTTAGTGGAAAAAGATCAGTGGATCATGGTAGATATAGGTACTGCACCTACAGGAACTTCAACAGATGACTGGAAAAAGTTGGATCGGAAGGCAAAGAGCACAATCCGACTGTGCCTCTCTGATTTAGTATTACTGAATGTGTCAGAGGAAGATACAACCAAGGATTTATGGGAAAAGTTGGGGAAGTTGTATCAGTCTAAGTCCCTAGTAAATAAACTATTCCTGAGAAAGAAGTTGTATAACATGAGGATGAGAGATGGATACTCGGTGGCAGAGCATTTGAACACCTTCAATACAGTGGTAATTCAGTTAGTATCCGTTGAGATTAAAATTTCAGATGAAGATAAATGTATTATTTTACTGTGTTCTTTACCAGACTCGTCGGATAGTCTGGTTGTGGCCATAGGTAGTAATACAACTGCCTTGAAGTTTGATGAAGTGGTCTCATCCTTGTTGTTGGAGTAGATGAGACAGAAGAATATGGAAGGATAGAGCACCGACACATTATTTGCAAGAGGACGATCCCAGGAAAGAAATAGATCTAACTTCTTAAGTGGGAGATCTAAGTCTAAGGGTAGATCTAAATCTCCTGAAAATTTTGTAAGGGTATGTTAGAGATGTGGAAAAGAAGGGCACTACAAGAAGAAGTGTAGATCCAAAGTTGAGAAAAAGAATGGATCTGAAGAATCTCATTCTACAGAAAAAAAGACCTCCAAGGAAGAAGGAGGGGATGTGTACTGGGATTCTTCCAGAACACATGCATATCATGAGGCATGGTTGGTTGAATCTGGTGCATCCTTTCATATGAATCCCCACATGGAGTGGTTATGCAAATATGAAAGGTATGATGGGGGTAATGTTTTTTTAGGTTATCATTCGACAACTAGAATCATAGGACGAGGAAAAGTCAAGTTGAGGCTCGTATATGGAAGGATTAGAACACTGGCTGGTGTTTTGCACATCCCAGGTTTGGCCATAAATTTGATTTATGTAAGTAAAATGGACGATGAACGGGTAAAAACAATATTTGAAAAGGAAACCTGCAGGATGGTTCGAGGAGCAATGGTGTTGCTAAAAGGAGTCCGGTTTGGAACTCTGTATAAGAGGCAAGGAAGCACTATTAGTGATGGGTGTAATAGTTCCATTTTTCTTGATATTGAAGTCTAAGAAGAAAGAACTCTTATAGTCTCTGGAGAAAAGGTTATTCTGTGGCATCAAATACTGGGGCATATTAGAGAGAAGGGTCTTCGACTACTACATGGTAAAGGTATGGTTGAAGGTATGTCTAACTGCTCTATGGATTTTTATTTCTGTGAACATTTTCTATATGGCAAGCAGAGTCGGGCAGGATTCCCCTCTGGTGCAACGAGGGAAGAAGAAATTTTACAGCTAGTTCACAGTGATTTTTTTGGACATGTGTCAGTCCCATCATTGGGAAAATATGTGTACTATGTCTCATTTTTAAAACCAAACATGGATTGTTTGAATGGTTAGTTATGTCATTTGGGATTTGTAATTCTCCAGAAACCTTCATGTGTGTGATGAATGATGTATTCATGCCATTTCTTGAAAATTTTGTAATTGTATAATTAGAATACATTCTTATATTTAGTGGACTTGGGATGAACATGTAAGGTATGTAAAGCAAGTATTGGATACTTTGCAAATGGAAAATTTGTATGTAAAATTGTCCAAATGTGAATTTGGAAAGACTGCACTAGTGTACTTAGGTCATATTGTAGGAGGACGACAATTGCAAATTGATCCTTCCAAAATTGATGTAATTGTAAATTGGCCTGAGCCCAAAAAAGTAACCGAAATGCGAAGCTTCTTGGGTGTAGTCCAGTACTAGAGGAGATTCATTTCAAACTTCTCATTTATTCTAGCTCCTTTGCATGCCTTAACCAGTGTGAATAAAAAATTTCAGTGAGGATGAAAGCAACAAAAGGCCTTCGACACTTTGAAGGAAAAGATCAGTACCGCACCAGTATTAGCATTGTCGAATCTCCAACATCCTTTCTAGATCGAGACAGATGTCAACGGATACGCCATCGGTGCAGTATTGATGCAATATTGTAAGCCTATCTGTTACCACTCTGAAACTTTTAACCATGTTGTTTTTAACTATCCTACATATGATAAATATTTGTATGCATTAGTTCAAAGTGTAAATAAATGGAAGCACTACTTGTTATTGAAGGAAACAATCATACATACAACTCACCAGCCCTTACAGTATCTCCAAGCACAAACCGAGATGCAACAATCTCAACATTACATGTGGATGGGTTTTCTTCAACAGTTTCAATTGGTAATCAAATACAAAAAGGGTACAAGTACCAAGGTAGACGACATGTTTTCTAGACCTCCTATTATTGCTTCTATTATTTTGAAGAATGCTTCTTTATCTCATGATAGCTATGTGGAACAATATGTTGTTGATGAATATTTTAAAGAGGTATTTGAAAAGCTAACTCATGGTGCACAGGTAGACAACTATTGTATGCAAGGAAAACTACTCTACCATGTTGGAAAGATATGTATTCCTACAAGTGAACGAGTCCATATAATACAAGAACCTCACACTTCTCTTGTATCTGGGCATTTGGGGGTAGTGAATCATCTGCAAAGATTTTGTTACTAGCCTCAGATGAAAGAAATTGTAACTAAATATGTAAAGGGGTGTGTGATGTGTTCTACTTGTAAGCCCACTAATAGAAAATTGGGGCTATACTCACCACTTCATGTTCCATCCAATCCATGGGAGAGTATCTCCATGGATTTTGTAGGCGGTTTAACAATGTCAAAAAGGGGTCATGACTATTTGTATGTAGTAGTGGATAGGTTTAGTAAGATGTGTATCTTGGTGCAATGTAAAAACCATATCACTACTGAGCAGACTGCTAATCTCTTCTTTCAGTATGTTTGGGTTCACTTTGGGTTACCCACATCCATTATATCAGATTGAGATACTCGATTCCTTGGATATTTTTGGACCAGCTTGTGGAGAATGATGGAAACCAAGTTGAAGAGGAGAATTGATTTCCATCCACAGACCGACAGACAGACAAAGGTTTTTAACTGAACAATGGTATTTTTGCTTCGAGTCTACTACAACAAGCATCCCAAGTTGTGGGATGAACATATACCCTATGTACAATATGCTTACAATCGAGCCTTAAATTCGTCCACTCAGTGTTCGCCATTCGAGACATGTTTTGGGTATTTTTCTAAGGTTCCTTTGGATTTTATGTATGGAAAATATGTCGATTCCAATAAATAAATAAATGAAGACAGGTCCCACAAGTTCATTCAAAGGATCCAACAAGTGTACCAAGTAGTCAGGGAATAGTTGGAGAAAATTCAAGCACAATATAAATCTCGACATGAAAAACACAGGGTTGATCATCAGTTCCAGGTTGGAGACCAAGTATGGCTTCACATCAGCAAGGAGAAATTGAAGGGTGAAGGAAAGAAACTCAAGCCTATCCGATATGGACCCTTCACTATTTTGGAGAAAAGAAACACCGAATATTTTCGTTTAGATCTTCCACCTTATATGCAGATCTACTCTATTGTGAATGTGGAAAAATCAAAACGTTTTTAGCCTCCCATGATCATGGATCAAGGTGAGGAAGTTTCTCTGCCTTTGGTTGATGAGTTTGCTCCCAAGTACTTAGATGAGTTGAAGGAAGATATCATCCTGGACAGAAGGACAAGGACTTCACGCAGGGGTTATGTTGATTATCTTCAAGTGGGCTTAAAGGGAACAGATCCAAGAAAAACAAAGTGGATTGAGAAGGACAAGGTGAGGGAACTCTTCCTTCATTTATATGTTGATTGATGAAAGCTTGTGGTGGTCCAAAAATATCTTAGTTAGAAGGTGTGATCGAAAAAGGATCTAGAGAAGTTTAAGGATAACTCAGAATTCAAAGAAGAACCTCAGGAAGCTCAGAATGGCCTCAGTAGACAGAGAAAGGGAAAAAATTCAAAGTCTTCAAAACTTAGTGAAATTGGAATCATCATGAAGAGCGCGTCACAACATTTCCAACGGTGTAAGAGGCTCATCAAACGAAGTTACAGATCAAAATATATTCACGATCAAAGTTTTGGTCAACCTAGCCCAATCAACAGGGATGATTCAACATCCGTACTGCTGACGTCAACATCAGTACGGATGACATCAACGTCTGTACAGGGTACATGGAACACATAGAGGATGAAATGTGTCCTGATGACTTCAACATGATGATGTGGAAACACTAGAGGATGCCAAGTGTCACTCATTTTTGGCATTTTCTGGTTAGTCTGTGGACCAATGGAAAAATGTCACATGGTAGTCCATACATCCACGTGTTATACATACATGCACCCGCCAGTGTTTGACAACACAGGTACTCCAACAGAGGATGAAAACCTTCAATAACCACTCACATAACTAGATCAAAGATCAACACACCGATGTTTTCATGTGGTAAAACCCCTACGGGGAAACATCCATGGCCCCAGCCAACACGACCACTTGGAGCAGTTTATTAATGCAAAGAAAAATATTACAGAGATATTTTACAAGAGATTTTCTCACAATCGATCATCGGCAAATGACCCTCCATGCACAAATTTCTGACAACTTCCCTATCCCCGCTTAATGACAACTTCCTGAACTCCTAACATAGATCGAAGTTTCAAAAACTTCGCTTCTTAGAGACTTTGTGAAAATGTCTGCAACTTGATCTTTTGTAGGGAAAAAGAGAACTTCAATAACTTGATCATGAATTAGTTTTCTGATGAAGTGAATGTGTAGCTCGATGTGTTTGCTACACTGATGTTGAACTGGGTCTTTGGCGAGCTTGATGGCACTCGGATTGTCACACCAAAGGATGGTTAGATGTTGGTGCTGGAATCCAAACTCTGAAAGGATCTGTTGAAGCCACAGGGCTTCCTAAATTGCATTTACCGTTGCTCGGTATTCTTCTTTTGGTGAAGAAAGTGAAATAGCCTGTTGTTTCTTACAGGCCCAAGTGATAGGTCCTGAACTAAGGCTAAAAACATAACCTACAGTAGATTTTTGATCATCAGGGTCGTCGGCCCAATCTGAATCAGTGAAACCAACCAATAAATGAGTCCCTCCTAAACTGTAATGTATCTCGAACTGAAATGTACCACGAACATAGCGAAGTATCCTTTTAGCTTCTTTCTAATGGCTTTCATGGGGTGTTTGCACATATCGGGTAATAAGACCAAAAACAAAGGAAAGATTAGGATAGGTATGAGTCAAGTATAAGAGGCTACCAACTAACTAACGGTATAGGGTGGCATCAACTTCAGGAGAAGTACAGGTGGCAAAAAGCTTGACTCTAGACTGGAAGGGAGAAGGGGTTGGTTTACAATTGTCCATGTGAAAGCGACGAAGAAGGTCACAAGCATACTTAGACTGGGAAAGAAAAAATCCTTCATTGGTTTACAAAACTTGGAGGCCAAGGAAATAGTGCAAAAAACCTAAGTTTGTCATTTCAAATTTCTTCTTAAGGCTGGTTTTCACATGGTTTAAAATTTTTGAGTCACTACCAGTAATGATAAAGTCATCAACATAAAGGACAAGGATTATGAGATGGATTCCTACTTTCTTGTTATAGACATTAGGATCATAATGGCATCTAGAGAACAGGGATGATTTTAAGAATGGAAATTTATTTTAAAATGTAGAAACCTTGGCGAATCTTACTAATCCTTCATATGCCAACTATAAATGATTGGCGATATTTTTGTAAAAATATTCAAATTTCTAAGAATTTTATATAGTTTTTA